>MU668788.1:0-45315 GCA_026770625.1 Nicotiana glauca
CCTATTTCTTTTAATAATAATGTAATTCATCTTACATGATATCTAGCAGAGGCGGATCTAGGATTTTATAACATGGGTGCACCACTAAAGAAAGGAGAAAAAAAAAGTATTAAGTGGGATTTGAACCCTACACCTCTTAATAAATAATACAACATTCGTCCAAATGCACCATTTAGACTCTTTGGAGCATGGGTGCCAGCAGATAATATTAGATCAATTCTAAAAAATATGTACACAAAATACCTAGTTTAGTGAAAAGACCATGGATTCACGTGCCCCATATATATGCCTATAAATCTGCCCCCGATATCTAGTACAGTGGTGAAGTTTATGCTGCTCTGTACTCCCCAGCCTTTCTCTTATTCACTCAATTTCTTGTGGGAGCTGGAAGGTGGGGTGTTCTTCAAGAAAGTCATTGGTTCGCCCTTTTCCTATGTGGTTCCTTAATGAGATTCTTATAATGTTGACGGCTTGAGTTTTTTGGGTCTTTGTTTCATGGGAAGGAAATAATGATAGCAACTTACTTTTATTCCTTTTCTAGCTGTTGGGTCGCTGTGGAAAGAGGCGGGCTTTCAGTTTTTTTTTACCTCGAGATCCCTGTTTAAATATCATAAACTAGTAATTACGATTCGAGTGGACCCGTTACAAACATAAAAAAGAATTAGATTAGAGGACCACTTAAAAAGATGTATATTTTCTAGTTCGTCAAGCTAATGAGCAGATTACAATGATCCCAAGGGGATAACCTAGTGGTTGAGGCGTGGGAGTAACAACATGGAGATTTCAGGTTTCGAATCCCATCTACAATACTTGGTGTGGTCCCATCAGCTCCAGCCTTGGTGAGCTGGATTACCCTGACAGCCTGTGCTTGCACGCGGGACATACTATACTACATATAGGCGAGGAGTGGGTAAGCTGTCCCCACCTCCAGCGCTATATTAAAGAAATGGTAAACAGAGCAGGTTATAGTTAGGGATCCTATGATAACTGCTTCGGACGACACTTGGATTCTGACTTGGTTCTTGTGGCCAATCTCGCTCGACCTTAATATCTATTTTAAATTTTTATACACTGTTAGGAAAAGAAAATATTTTTAATCAGGTAAAGTAGA
The DNA here is from genome assembly GCA_026770625.1 of Nicotiana glauca. Classification (NCBI taxonomy): domain Eukaryota; kingdom Viridiplantae; phylum Streptophyta; class Magnoliopsida; order Solanales; family Solanaceae; genus Nicotiana; species Nicotiana glauca. Next base: position 1,112 of record MU668788.1, read on the forward strand.
AAATCCATTTGAGACAGCTAAAAGATCTAGAAAAACCGATCTCCATTAATTACAATATAATTATAACAAGTCATATGAATGATGTTGTCCATATACAACTACTGTTACCTTCTATTATCGCCTCTTACAACCCTTCTTTGGCAAAATATTTTTTTGTGTCTGTCTGATCCAAAAAAAATAAATAAAAGTTTGCTGGGTCTGATTACAGGTTGATGAACCTACATTTAAACTACTTATGAAGAAGGAGAAAGCTCATGAAATGGATGTAAATTCTGTGCAGTGGAACACTGGGGTAAGTCAATGGAATACCAGAATGATGGGATTTTTGACATTTATTTGCTCATCTATCGTTGCTTTAGTTCTGATTTATCTGCTGCAAGATGATTTAGCTTTGAGCAGAAGCCAAGATCACCTGGAAATTTTTTGAACGTGTTAGGGATGATAATCTGTTGCCCGTTCAGTCCCTTGTTTAGTTACCATGTTGAAGTTTAACAAATGTCTGACCTTTCTAATGTATCTTGTGTTGGCACTTCATGATGCAGTAACCTGCTCGCTTCCTAGTTGCTTGAACTTGAAAATTTGAATTTGATACCTTTTGGAACTTTATCTTTGGGATACCAATGGGATTGTTAATGTTATACCCAACCATAAATATAGTACAATCTTTTTGTGGATGGGACTTCAAGTGGCACCTAAATTGGACATGTTAGATTGAGCTAAGATCATGTTCTATTTTTGATGGATGACTTTAATGTCAAACTAACAACATATATCCATTTGACTCGTCTTTCAAATCCACAACTCTAGAGGGAGCGGTGGGTTATGCTGCCCTGGTATAGTATTGCACATTATAGATGTTGGTTTTCATACTATGAGCGCACCAAAAACATCTTGGTTTGGACCTAGAAATGAATATTTGTTGACCTGAGTTTTGCTTTACTTTCCATTGACCCATGTGTAATAAAATATGTGTGTCAGAGCTGACAATTCGTGTTGTGGACAATAAATATATTAGGCATTGGAATGATCGTTGTAGGGTTTTCAAGGAGATAATTTTTTCTTCTAAAAAATTTGTACTGACGGACAGGATGCGAGTCGGTGTTAATGAGAGGTTAGAGGTTTGGAGGCAAACCCTAGAGTCTAAAGGTTCAAGTTGAGCAGGACCAAGACATAGTACTTTGGGTGCAAGTTCAGTAGTGCGACTTGGGAAGTGGACAAAGTATTGAGGCTTGATTTACAAGCCATTCCTATGAGATAGTTTCAAGTAACTTGGGTTAGTTATACAAGGGAATGGGGAGATTGACGAGGATAGATGTCACACATCGTATTGGTACGAAGTGAAGGCTTTCTTTAGGTGTTTTGTGTGATAAGAATGTGCCACAAAAACTTAAAGGTACTTTCTATAGAGCGCTGGTCAGACCGATTATGTTGTACGGAGTTGAGTGTTGGCTAGTCAAAAACTCCAATGTCCAAAAAATAAGGTGGCTGAAATGAGAATGTTGAGATGGATGTGTGGGCATACTAGTTAGAAATGAAGCTATTGGGGACAAGGTAGGCATGACCCCCGTAGAGGACAAGACGCGAGAAGCTAAACTTAGATGGTTCGAGCATGCAAAGAGGAGAGACACATATGTCCAAGCGAGAAGGTGTGAGAGGTTAGTCTTGGAGGGCCTAAGGAGAGGCGGAGGTAGGTCGTTTGAAGTAATAGAGAGAGGTGATTAGGTAATACATGACAATGCTCCAGCTCATTACGGACGTGACTCTGGATAGGAAGATGTGTTGATAGAGAATTAAGGTAAAGGGTTAGGTAGTCGAGTGTTGTCCTAGCTCGTACCAATAGCTTTAGTGCAATACTTGGTGTAAAGTCTTGTATTTTCTTATTCTTAGATTCTGTTATTACTTGTTGTTTCTTTCGCTTCGATTTTTCTGATTGCATTACTTAGTGTTGGTCTTGTATTTTCGCTTTGGTTTTCTGATTGATTTGCTTATTGTTGCTCATTCCTTTTATCTTTCGTGAGCCGAGTTAAGAACATCCTGAAAGACGTCAATGCCCTTTTTGTCAAAACCTTGCAGGATAGAAGGCTTCTTGCTTCTGCCAGTGATGATGGGACGGTGAAGATATGGGAGTTGGTTCGACGCTCTGGACAGAAGCTGCCGTCAACATAGCTTCATAGCTGATATTAGAAAGCAATGCATATTTATTTTTCGATGATGTTGAAATATAATTCGCAGTAATTTTGAGCCTTTTGAACCTTTTTCTAGTACCAGAAATGTTAGCTTTAGGCTTCATAACTGGGGCGTGTAACTCTTCTGGTTAATCACCTAATTAATTAATTTCTCCAACGGTTTGGTTCTTGCAGCTTTCCTGGTAAGAAATTCAAAATAGCCAGATTTATAAGCGGTAATTGAAAAATAGTCACAGTTTTAGAAGTAATTAGAATTTTGCCACTTTTTATGTAAAATTGAATCTTATCAAAAATACTGTTCGAAATCCGGGAAATAATACTGGAGTTCGAATTTTTTACATGTGAACTTCCAGCATAACATGCTGGAATTTCATAATGTACCAATATTCCAATATAATATGTTGGAAGTTCATACATATGTGCTCCAATTTCCAGTATATTATGCTGGTACTTTCCGTGTTAAGGTATAGTGGCTATTTTTTTAATGACTTGTAAACGCGGGCTATCTTCAATCACCAGTCCGAAAATTGGCTAGCATGTGCTTTTAACGTGTTTTTGGCCTATTGGTTCGGGCTTCAAAGATATGAGGCTGCAGTCAGCTTGTTAGTAGATGACCATCTTTTCTGGCTCATCAAATCTGAAAATGTTTGTTGATGATGTTATATTCAGCTAAATCTATTTTTCGATGATTAAGAGTTTCGTAATTTGTGGTGTCTGTCTAGATTTTATATTCGTTAGGAGTAAGGTTTACTACTTGACTTGTATATGTATATATAAAAGGGTCCTTGTATATGCATATATAAAAGGAGTTGTATATGCATATATGCATATATAGGTATTTTAGGAGGAGAAAGAAAGAGGGTTGGACATCTCTGGGAGGAATAATGCTCAGCATTACAGGTTCTGTCTTCTTCGTTTCCCTTTTCTCAAACATCTCTTTTGAGTGAAAAGAATGACTGTTTGAACTCTGATAGTTCCTTGCTGACTACTTCAGGGACAGAGGCACTTTTTGCTGATCTTGCTCATTTTCCAGTGTCAGCAATACAGCTTGCTTTCACAGTCATTGTTTTCCCATGCCTTCTTTTAACCTATACGGGGCAAGCAGCATACCTCATGCAAAATAAGGAACATGTCGTCGATGCATTCTACCGTTCAATTCCAGGCATGTCTTGCTCTCTTAACTTTAATATTTGTTAAATCTATTCGTTTTGGTCCACGGTGGTACATACTAATGTAACATTTTCTTGAACAGGAACGGCAGTCGTGATAGTCATGTTGGTGACCACACTCCTCATGACCTTGATAATGTTACTAGTTTGGCGCTGCCATTGGGTTCTTGTCCTTGTCTTCGCTGTCTTATAATTGGTGGTTGAATGTACCTACTTCTCTGCTGTGCTATTTAAAGTTGATCAGGGTGGTTGGGTTCCGCTTGTGATTGCTGCAGCTTTTCTTGTCATCATGTATGTCTGGCATTATGGAACTGTGAAACGCTATGAATTTGAGATGCACAGCAAGGTGTCAATGGCATGGATTCTTGGGCTCGGCCCCAGTTTAGGACTGGTACGTGTCCCGGGGATAGGACTTGTCTACACCGAGCTGGCTAGTGGGGTGGCACACATCTTTTCTCACTTCATTACAAATCTGCCAGCTATACATTCAGTTGTGGTATTTGTCTGTGTGAAGTATCTTCCAGTTTACACAGTTCCAGAAGATGAGAGGTTCCTCGTGAAACGCATAGGACCCAAGTCTTTTCACATGTTCCGCTGTGTTGCAAGGTATGGTTACAAAGACCTCCATAAGAAAGATGAGGAGTTCGAGAGAAAGCTATTCGATAACCTCTTCCTATTTGTTCGGCTGGAGAACATGATGGAAGGCTGCTCTGACTCCGATGAGTACAGCTTATACGGACAGAAAACGCAGAATTCAATGGATTATTTAGTGCGAAATAACGGCAACTCAACTACAGGAAATAATGACTTTACATGTTCGACGGTGTAATCAATAGTACCTGTGAAATCTCCCACTCAAGGGAGCAATACAGTCACATCATCGTTGGGCCGTGAGAGCAGCCAGGCAGAAGTGGACGAAATGGAATTCTTAAATCGTTGTCGAGATGCTGGGGTTGTACACATTCTTGGAAACACTGTAGTTAGAGCAAGGAGAGACTCTAGGTTCTATAAGAAAATTGCTATTGACTATATATATGAGTTTCTTAGGAGAATATGCAGGGAAAATAGTGTGATCTTCAACGTACCTCATGAGAGCCTCTTGAACGTTGGACAAATTTTCTATGTATAAATTTTTTCGCAAATGATCATATGCAAGAATTCATGGATAATATGGTTATTCATATTATTCAACGGTTAATCCTTTTTTATCCGTATTAAATATGGGTCGGGCCGGATAATTGATCCGTTTTTTTGTTATTCGTTTTTTACCTGAATTATATCCGGCCCGCCCTGTCTGTTTGACACACGACACTCCTTAAGAGTCCTAGTGTAGGCTTTGACATCGAATTGGTGGATTGAATCACTGTAGTTTAGGTAGATGAGGTAAACGATAGGTTCAGACACTTGGTCTAACAGAAACATTGAGCACCAGGAGGATACAATCTTTATTAGAATGTTTTGTGGATTTAACCAAGTCATCTTTAAGTTGAAGAGATATAGGAAGAAGATAACCCTCGGGTTGGCCTGGTGGCAATTGACTTGAGCCTTGGGGTTTGCTCCCTTTCGAGGTCTCAAATTCGAAACTTACTGGGTGCAAACAATTTTTGAGGGCCATCGGACTGGGTAAAATCTAAATTAACCGTGGTCCATTTGCGGGAAGCTCCTTGCTGAGGGCCTGTGCACCCTCGGGATTAGTCGGGGCTCATAAAGGCTCGGACAGCCGGTGCAAATAAAAAAAATAATAGGAAGAAGATTGAAACATGTATTTCTTTCTTAGCCCTGAAATTAGTGTGTAGGCTAAAAGCATTAAGGGGGAAAGAGTGCTGATGTGGCACTTGTCAAAAGCTAGGAATTCCATTTATCTTTTCCCACATTTTATTTTAGCCGTTTACCTCATTAGTTAATTAACCATTTAGCCAAATGTTTCATTGACACGTCACTGACTTATTGAGTCACAATTAAAGCACCGTTTGAAAGCTTGCCTCTACCTTTTCAATTATATTTGCTTTCCCTAAGAATGCCAAAAAAAACTTGATTTCCTCTTCTTCCCATTAATCTACTTAATTACGCTTCTTTTATTTTCTTCTTTCTCACACACAATTTCACCTACATTCACATTTGTATGTTAGAAAATACAGATGCATTACATAGCATCAGTGGAAGAAGGATCGAAGAAACAAAGCACAAAAAGAGTTAGTAAAGGTTGTTTGATGAATTAATTATAGTGAAGTCCTTTTTTTCTAATGATACAATTAAGGAGAGGATTTGCAAAAAAAAAAAATAAAATAAAAAAATCGGTTAGACACTTTTTCCTCCATGCTTATATGTGATTTTTTTTTTAATCTTGAAACAAAAGAAGATATTTTGAAAGTTTTCTTAGAGAATTAGGAGAAAATAAAACTTCATAGGCATGAAGAGGGTGAAGGGTCACTACTCCAAAAGTACTCTAAAAAGGATCTATTTAATAAGCAACTGTCGGGTTAAGTAGAATAATTAAAGAGATTCATAAGTTTTGTGTTGACCATGGTGTCTTGAACTAGCTTCATTTACGCTAATATTATAGGTAGATAATGACGAAAAGAAAATTGTTCGCACTAAATCAACTATTTGAATTCAAACTTTCGGGAACTTTGGACAGTCATATATATGAGTACTCACTTTTAATCTTAGTATTCTTCAATCTTCCTTAATATTATGTATATATGTACAAGAAAAATGTTATCGCGATTATGTATACGTTCGTGTGACATAATTGTGATTTCCAAAATTAAAACTGAAGTATGCGTTTGCGCGACTTTGATCAAACTTTTTTCTTAAATAAATTAAGTGTTAGGAATTGTGTACGCGTACGCATGACATGATTCTTGACGCACCAAACTAAACGAGTATACGTACGCATAACTCGATAATTCTTTGAATAGGAATAATCAAGTTATTAATAGCGGTAAAAGGTAAAATAAACATAGGTCCTAAAATGAGTAATTAGACAAAATAAGCCAAGTATAAATACCTAAGCGACCGTGCTAAAACCACAAAATCCGGGAATGCCTAACACCTTCTCCCGAGTTAACAGAATTCCTTACCTAGCTTTTCTGGTTTCGCAGACTTTAAGCGAAGTCAAATTTTCCCCGATTTGCGATTTAAAACGAACCGGTGACTTGAGACACCATAAATTATCCCAAGTAGCGACTCTGAAATTAAATAAATAATCCCATTTCGATTAATATCACTTTAATTTGAAAAACTCCCTTATATCTCCTTCGGGTAAAAAAGAGGTGTAATAGCTCTGACGACTCTGCTGGGGATAAGAACCCAGAACTTCTGGTTCAGGGTTCAGAATTCGGGCTTAGAAAAACTATTATAGTTGGCTTTTGTTTATTATATGATTTTTATGTGTTTGAGCCTAATGTGCTAAATGCTGCTTTTTACCGCTTTAATATTGTTTGAACTGTATATAAAATTGGTACGAAACCCTTCTTCTTTTAGAGTCTTCTCAATCTTTTGGGAAGTGCACCCTGGCATGACTTCTTTTCTATTAGTGTCATATCCTTAATTTAGAACGAGGTTCGGACAAGTTGCAAAGTTGGACAATACACTCAGGTTTTAAACCTAGAATAACAAAGATTCATGTCGGATCCCTAGTACGAACGCTTGTTTGCATCATGTGCATTTGACTTTGAGACTTAAGACAGGGGTTGGGTCCGTATAGGACAAGTGTACCCAAATTAAAAAAAGACCATCCTGATGCTTTTTTACGTGCTACTTATATATTTATTTGCTACGGTTTTCATGTTGACCGACTTCTAGAATTGGGAACAAAAGTCAATAAAAAACAAATTGAGGTAAGAGAGAGAAAATTATATGTTTTTGAAAATAAAACTTGGTTTTCAAAATATATCCCAAAACTCTGCCAAAATTTTGAAAAAAAGAAAGGAGAAAATTCATTTCAAAATAAGCCATGCTTTCCTGTTACGTCAAATTGATCGAACTATGCGGATTTGATTCTCACCGGATGTGGGATACGTATGTAATCTTCATCGGGTCTAGCCCCGTCCTTTTTGTAAAAATAACCAAAATATGAAATGTCATCATTTTTGTCGTAAACAAAGATAGGTGATGCCATTTTTGCATAAATAGCCAGAAATGTCCCGATGGAACGCCGGAAGATCGTTTTTGTAAGAATAGCCACCAACGGTCCCTTTGACAATTTTTGGCCACCTAACAAACACAACCTTAAAATCTTCCCCTCCGAAGTGCTAAAGGGCCGTATTTGCAAAAGTAGTCATGATTTGTTTTAGTTTGAATTTTTGCAAAAAAATAACCTTTTGATAAGTTTTTGAACAAAAACTCACATGTTTTAACCCAGTCACCCTAATCTAAATGTGCAGAATGAGCACAATTTAGAATTTACCGGTGAAGGTTATGACTCAGATTCTATTGCACTCCACATGCGGTGGCCGGTGGGAGGATTTGGGAAAACACGAAAGAGACAAGGTCAACTAATAGTTGGGGGCACTAACTGGATTATTAAAGATTAAACCTAGAAGTGATGTAATAGAGGCATTAGTGATAGTCTGGGACCCTGCTCACAATGTTCAGCATTTTTTAGATTTTGAGCTTACACATACCTTGAAAGAAATGGCGGGTTATGCCGAAAGTATAGAGGGTTTAAGACACAAATACTTGATAGCTCCAAGGGCCGTTACTCCCATAAGTTTCTAAACTTACTGAAAACAAGCAGGCAGATCCAGAATGAAGATCTGGCAGGTGGATTTTCCACTTTACACTTTCTATTCCAGCGGTATGGGCATTTAAGAGGATTGGAGGACCTAGAAGGTGGACTCTGTAGTAATAGAAACTGATCAAAGTGGGAAATGCATAAATGCTTGCTTTCATGGTAGTATTTTTAGGCCTCTTAGTGTTTCCAAGGAAGGAGGGGAATATTGATTTGCGTGTAGCTGGTGATTTCCAGGTTTTGACTACCAATGCCGTGAGTACCCTCGCACCCATTATCGTATCAGATATATTCCAAGCTCTCACAGCCTGTAAATTCAGAGTAGATTTTTTTGAGGGGTGCAATCTATTATTGCAAATGTGGATGATCGAACACCTTTGTCCCCCGATACATGAACTACGAGTCTATGGGAAAAAGCTGCATCGAGGATTTTGGTACACAAGTGACCAGGTTCGAAATACCAGAAGGGGTCAACGATTGGATATTCCACCTTCGTTCTATAACAGTTCAGATAGAGTGGACATTGGGTTGGCTTCTCGTTGATGAGATTGTGTACGTGCCCGTCACCGGTCCCTACTTCCTACTAGTGGGTCTCCGAAGCATCCAATCCTATGCCCCATGCCAGATTTTGAGACAACTTGGAAGTTACCAGATGGTTCCCAAATACGAAGATCTTAATCTGCTCTGAAGCTCAATTTCCTGAAAAAGTGGTTCGCCATATTTGGAACGAGTGCTAGTATTTGAGGGCAAATACCCGAGTACACAATTAGGTTTCTCCTAGTTATCTTACTTGGTATGAGAAGAGTCACGACAAATGATGAATCTAAAAGGCCGAACAAAAGGCCTCACATCCAAGAATTGCTTGACGCCTCGCAAGAATAATGGGCTTGGTTAACCAAAGAGAATGACTATACGGCTACCATAAGCAAACTAGATTGGAAAATAAAAAACATTAAATTTGATAGTGGAGTGCAGGCCGCTGCGGATGAAGGTGAAATAAAAGGTTGGCTCGAGAAAATGAAACACTCCGAGCTCATATTCAGAGGATGAAAATAGCTGCTGAAAACCCGGGAAAAAGCAAAACGGATGAAAAACTCATAAATATTCTTAGACGAAAAATGTGTGATTATGGGACTGATTTGGAAAAAGGTCGAGGATGAATTGGCAAAAGCCCGGGAAATGTTGGCAAAGAATGCAGAAGAGAGGACGAGGTTTTCTAAGCAGCTAAAGGAAAAGTATGACAGATGAGTCACGGGTTTAAAGAAGAAGCTGACTACTCTTAAAAATAAAATGGCCCAGCAAACAAAGAATTTCAAAGCGGAAAGAGAGCATTGCTATACATTGACTTATCGACTGGAAGAAGACATGCAGCAGTTGCAAGAGCAAAACCATACGGCCACACAGGTTTTGGAGGCCCGGTCTCAGCAAATTGGACGGCTACTCCAGGAGAAGGGTGCCATTAGAGCAAGGATCAAAGAAATTACTAATTATGTCGTAATGAAGTGCCATGAATGCGAGGATATGAAAAGGTCTATATTCTTTGTTGCTGTGATGACTTTTGTCCGTCAAGTGATAGACAACCTAGACCGTCTTCAAGAAGATATTGCACGCAGGCCCGCGATGAGATCGACTGATGTCCCGCGGGCCCTCGGAGTAGTATTGGAGGCTCTCATGTATTACTGATTTTCTTTTTGAGTCTATTAGTCTTTTCCAAGTCTGCTTTTGTTTTTCAGTTCTTAAGTGTGCTTGTCGGAGTCTTTGTAACAAAAAAAGCCAAAAAGTTTTTAATTTAATGAAATATTGAAAACCCAAAAAATTTCTTTCCTTTATTTCGTATTTATCCTCTGAACTACGTTATGATCTGATTCTTGAGGTGTCCTGATATGTGGGCAATCCGCATCAGATTCAATCATAGTTGTAAATAAATTGAGTGAAAAATAAACTGTAAAAAAAATAGAAAGAAATATTGAGTAAAAAAAGAAAGAAAAGCGTGACGAAAAATAAATAGAAAAAAAAGAGTGAGAAAAACACAAAGAGTACCAAAAATAAAAGAGCAACATAAACAAAATGAGAAAATCAAGAGTGATTAAAAAATGGTAGAAATGAAAGAAAAGAAGTACAGAGTAAAAAAGAGATATTAAAGGTCGGGATGAAATATGCAACCATTGTCACACCTCCTTTTTCATTACACCTTCCCCGAAGGGTAAATGTATAAAGGGAGTTTTTTCAATTAAAGTGACATTATTCGAAATGGGATTATTTATTTATTTCAGAGTCGCCACTTGGGATAGGATTGGTTTTTGGTGTCCCAAGTCACCGGTTTAATTTAATCCCAAATCGAGGAAAATTATGACTTTGTTAACAGTCCGCGAACCAAAAATTCGAGTAAGGAATTCTGTTAACCCAGGAGAAGGTGTTAGGCATTCCCGGATTCCGTGCTTCTAGCACGGTCGCTCCACTGTTGTATTTGATTTTATCTGATTTCAAAACATGTTTTAACTTATGTGCCCTTTTATTAGTAACCCGCTTTTATTGTGTATTTATTTTAATAAGAATTACAACGTCGTGAAAATGCATCTCGAACCACGTCGCACTAGTGCACCCGTGGCTTTTGACACATTTCGACTTCGTTGAGATTTGGATTTGGGTCACATAAATGTGCACCCGTATTTAGGAAGGTAATATTATTAACATACGCGCCTAAAGCAACTTGCGTTTATTGTATTTGGGGATGACCATGAAATTCGCTAAATGACCCTCCCGAATTCTAAGTAATTTTTAATAACCAGTTATTGAGGGCCCCACATTTTTGTATTTTTATTTGGCGAGGCTCGTCCCATTTTTTATTATCTAAAGGCCAATCCTAAAGCAAGCTAAAATTTTCTATTTTAATGCATCTCTAATAACAAAAGAAAAAGGCCTAGTGAGTTAGTATGTTAATGTAAAAAATAATGGAGACACTACTGAATTTAAACACAACATTTTCGATGTATATTTAGCAATTGGGCCTGATGACGGAACCTAGGCCCAAAGCGTGTTGGTGCAATATTTAACTACTGAACTGATTAGAGCAAATTTGGGCTTGGCATGTGAGCCCAATAGGATGATAATCCTAACGCCAACTGTCAGATCCAGTTTGTGATCAAATACACTTAGTTTCCTAAATATTTTGCACGTCCAAGTTCATTACAATTCTGGAAAAACCTGAACTCAAATTCAGTAAATGGCATAGGCAATTTAATAATATTTTCAACAGACAGTACCTAGAAACGTACAGTTTAAGTCAAATTCCACATCACATCTATTTGAGTATTTAACTACACGTGAGGATTTGGATTTTTGGTTTCAAAATAATACTGTCAGCTCAATTAACTACTTACCCTAGGCTAATTAACAGACTAATACAAATTGGTAATTCTAATTATACAGGCCATGTATCTACTGTTCAAGTGAACAAAATTTAAAGTCACATCAATATATCACATATTATTAATATCTATCTAACTACTTGTGTATCCAAATGTGTGAAATTCAGTTAATACAAAGTAGACAAAAATAGCTAGATCAAAACTCGCACTTCCATCTCATTTCATTATCAGCCAATGATTTACAAGTAACTGAGGCTCAGACATGTACCTGGAATTGAGTAAGATGGAAAGAAAGGAGTCAGTAATGTTATATAGCAAGCCGTATCTCAAATCAGCAGCAGGATAAGGCCAATTTCAAATCCAAATTGATACCACAACACCCAGGAAAATAACAGAGAGTTAACAGCAGTGAAAGCAAACCACAACACCCTCGTTTGACTCCAAATCTGTCTAAATCTGAACTAGAACTTGAAACTAAACTTGAACAAAGCAATGTAACAATGATTTTTGGATTTTTGCTAGATATTTGTATGTTTTTTGGATTTTTTTGTTGAAATTCAGATCTAAAGTGAAGATTTCTAAACTATATGATTTCAGATTTTGAATCTCTTAAGTTTTGAGATTCAAATTTGAAATTTAGACTTTAAGAGAAGGATTTTGGGAGGATTTTAAGAGCTGGATAGTTTCTGGAATTTTCAGAGCTGAAAAAAACTTGTTATTCAAGGCATTAGGCATGCCTTTTTAGGCCAAGAAAGGGGAAAAATGTTCTGGACCCTTTTATTCATTTTCCCTCCCTTTTAATTTTCAGAAATTACATATTAACCCTAAAGTTGTGACTTGTTATCCATGTTACTGCAACTAAAATGCTAAAACCTACACCTAGACCCCTTCTAGAAGGATCTAGGGTATTCTAGCTCAGCTTTCCTACCCTTAAAATACCTATACTACCCTTACCCCTATTTTGAAATTACTATTCTTGATAAAACTATCATTTTTTATGCCTAAGCTACCCTTGAAACACCCCCGAATTTACTAAACCAAACCACCTAACTCTAAAACTAACTAACCCTAGCTTAAACTAACCAAAGTTAATCAACCAAGGGTCAGTTTATTCAGCTATAACCAATCCTTAAGCCTAATTAAATTGTCAATGAACACTAACCTGAAAACAATTAAAACCAAACTAAATAGACTAATAGAAATATTCAATTAAGTAAAATCAACAATACCCAAAACAGATTAGACTAACCAAGAAACAAAAGCTAACAGAAAATCCAACTAGTGTTTAATCAATTGAAATTTAAAACTAACACCTAGCCAAGATCAAATCAGGAATAAAATCTAATTACACCACAATTCGAATCCATTAAAACAGAAATATCAAAATTACTGAGATTCAGAAACAATTTATCATCAAAATTAAATCGAAATAGACTAATATCCAAAATTACCGAAATAAAAAAAACAGAACAAGAAAAACCAAAATTAAACTTAACATGAAATAATTATTGAAATTCAAATCAAATTGGAACAATTACACTAGATGAACACATAAAAAAAGAAGGAAATCGAGAAACTCACATTTTTTCTCGTTTTGAAGCACGAACTTGAAATTGGCCCCAAAAATGGTATTATATGCTTATTCCATGTTAAATAAGCATATAATTTCATTTTTAGGGCCATTAAACACTGAAATCGTCAAAGCTCGAACTTTAGGGTTTAGGCCGGGATTTAGATTTAAAATTCGAGGGGTTTAATGGTGATTTGAGGGAATCTAAGGCCGGATTTAGAAAGAAGGCGTGGGGAAGAACATATGGTGTTATTTTGGAGATTTTTGGATGAATTTGGGTTTTGGCCAGATACTTAGATCTAATATTGGAAGAGTTAGGTTATGATTCGAAGAAGATGGCTATGGGGGTTAGAAAGAGGAGGTAGAGAGGATTCTATGGTGAAAAGTTGGGGTTGATTGGGGCTTCGCCGCCGGCGGCGGACGATGGCTTAACGGCGGAGGCGTGGTGGGGCATGGTGGAGAAGGGCGGCCGGCGAAGGATTAGGGTTTGGGGTCTGTGGAATGAGGGAGAGATGGACGGGGGGGGGGGGGGNGGGGTGGGGGGGGGGGGGGGGGGGGGGGGGGGGGGGGGGGGGGGGGGTAGGGAGGTTAGGACATATGTATATTAATCATACCCTAGTTCTGAGCCGTTAGATCTAATTACCTCGACGGCTCAGATCTAACCACGCCTATACGACGTCGTTTGGGTGTCTGGAACTGGACTGGGCGGGGGATGGTTTTGGGTGATTTTGGGCTGGAGCGTGTTATATTTTAGCTAGGGGCAATTCAATTGGGCGTGTCCCAATCATGGGCATCCCCTTTTTTTTTGTTTTTATTTTTTCTTTCCTTTTGTTTTATTGTCTTGTTATTATTATTATTATTATTTTGAATTTTCTAATTTTATGTAATACCCAAATAAAAAATCTAAAATTATACTAATTAATTTCCAAATATTAACTAATTCCTAATTTTAAAGAAAAATAAACAAAAAATGTAAAAATGCAAAAGGACTATTTTTTGGTTATTTTTTCTCTTGTTTTAATATTAATTGGTTAAAAATATAAAATTGAACTCTAAATGCAAACATACTTCTATTTTTATTTTTATTTTTTTGTATTTTTTATGAATTATATCAACTAAAAATGAGCCCAAAAATGCAAACAAGACATAAAAAATCATGCAATTAATTCTTAAAATTCAAATAATAAAAGAAAAATTCTAATTCTAATGAATTTATAGGAGTAAATTAAGCGTGACAAAAATCACGTGCTCACAACCATTCAAACAAATGGTAGAAGCATTTAACTATTTAGGTGCATTGCATCCCAATGTGTGATTTCCTATCTGTTAAGCGTTTCAAAGCTAACAAGGTTGTTGAGCTAGGTTCTGTTCCGGTGGTTATTTTTGTTGCTAATTTGGCTTTCCATCCTTACTTTACAAGATCCAAAGGAAGGGTTCCTACGGCCTTAGTCCCACCACACTATTATCCCCTTCAAGATGCTGATTATGTCGTGGCACCTCCTCCCTATGCGATTATGAACGCGCAACCTTACACGCGGCCACAACATTATACACAAAAATGAGCTCCACCTCCTAAAAATGCCCTTCCTTACCAAGCTCCATATAGTCCCAAACCAAATGTTCCCCAGTATAATCCACGCTCAAGAGAGCCTTTCAGAAAGAATCAGTTCACCCCTATTGGTGAATCGTATTCAAGCTTGTTCCAAAAGCTAACCAGGCTAGATATGTTGCCGCTAGTGGCCCCGAACCGGCCGAACCCTAAGTCCCCCTCACACCGAGCTGATGCTAGATGTGAATACCACTCTGGAGTAGTGGGACACAGTATGGAGGACTGTTGGACCCTAAAAAATGCAGTTGAAGATTTGATTGAAGTTGAAAGAATCTTTCTTTGGGACGAAGAGGCTCCTGATGTGACGAACAATCTGTTGCATGCTTACGACAGTGGGCCAATAATTGGAATTGTTTGTGATGAAGAGGAAAATTTGATCTGGTACTGAAGGCCATTGCAGCTATTGCCGAGACAGAAGAAAAGCCAAAAAACGATCGCCAAGCCTGAAAGTTCCCCATCAGACGGGAGTATCGGTAGCCATTGTTGCTATCTTTTCTACGTCTGAATTATCTCAGGGTGTGATCTGGATGTTTTGCTTTATTGTCTTACTTTTCGATGTTAACCCTTCTATCTTTTAAAATTTAAAACAAAAAATCATGTCACTTTTCTTATTTTCTTTTCTGTTCTGTTAAATGTAGATTTCAACAACATGACATGCTTTTGGACTTCATAGCCGGATCCTAAAATGTTGTCAGACCTCGAAATAATGAATTAAGAATTAGATTGTAATGAAGATGCGCTTGAGGAAATAAAGCGAAGAACTGGAACAACTAAAGAAAAATTGGCTCCAGATTGGAAAGATCCATACATGGTAAGAAGAGTACTGCCAAAGAGAGTGTTGTACCTGGGAAACATTGAAGGAAATGTCTCTGCTACAACTGTCTAATGCAAATGCAGCCAAAAAGGTATTATGTTTGATCCTCTATATAGTATTAATATTCTTCGGTTGGGATGACGAAGACTTTCATTCTCGATACCCAAACACCATTAACCTTTTTGTAAACCTTTTGAGCCGGTTACTCTTATTTGAATACCCTCTTTGGAACCTGGAAGTTATTATTAAAAAAATAAATGAAAAAAATGAAAAAGAGAAGAAAAAGAAAAATACAAAAAGAAGGTGGAAGAAAAGACAAAGAAAATGAAATGAAAAATGAAAAAAAGGGAGAAAAAAGGAAAGGAAAAAGAAAGAGAAAACAAAACAAAACAGAAGAAAAACAAAAGAAAATCAAAAATAAAGTTTCCTGAACTACGTTCGACTTGATTCCAAAAGAGAAGGTTCTTTAATTCTTAGGCCCCAAGTGAGGAGACACGTTATTTCTAATGATGAAGTTACCCATCCATCAAGCTCAGTTCCCTCTAGACCTTTGGATGAGCTAGAAAGTGCACCGTTAGTGATCTCTGATGATGAAGTGAATGATCCCCCATGCTTCAGCTGAACAATTATTTGCTCATGGCTTCGGAAGTGAGGAAGCCTTTGAACCCGTTTCTGAGGAGTTGCCCCATACCTCTTTTCCAATGTCAGTCCCCGATTATCCTCGAGTTCCCTTACCTAAAGTTGCTACTTATGGCCCCCCTGTGACTATTTTCACCTCATTTGTCATTTCAGCTGCTGCTACTTCTCACATAGAAATTGATCCTTCCAGTAGCAAGAAGGCGACGAAGAAAATTATTGTCGAGGTTCCTGAAGGCGGGAACCTATTGAAGAAATCGGGTCAAGCTGACCTATAGTTGAAGCCTTTGCTCGGTCCTATGGAGAAGGCAAAGTTGGAGAGTCATAGTTCATTAGCTTGGATGAAGGATGTTGTTCATTCATCCCTGAAGGTTTGAGTTTGATTTTACTCATTCTTTCTTCTCTTTTCGTTTTATCCATAACCCATGTTCTCTTTATAGATCAATTTGATAGGTACGAAACTCATGAAAGGAATCGTCCATGCTGACCAACAAATTATTAATTACTGCATCGAGGCTGACAATTGGAAGGAGCAATTTGAAGGTCTTCAATTGAAGAAGGAAGGTTGGCAGATGAGAAGGATGCCTTAGAACAACAAATGCAAATGATCGCTGTTGTGTTAGCGATTGAAAAGGCTTGTTCAAGTCAAGTTGGTAAGGATAAGGATATCTTTGAGTCCTCATTTGCTGAGCAGCTTTCAAAGGCAACCGAAGAGAATAGGAGTTTGAGGGAACTCCTTAAACAGAAAGAGACTTATGCAGGAGAGTTGGTTCAAACACTTACTCAAACTCAAGAAGATCTTTGTGCCTCTACTGATAAGGTTAAATTCTTGGAAAGTTCCCTTGCCCTTTTGAAGGCAGCTTTTGATGCTTCCAAAATAGAGAAGGAAGAGTTGATAACCGAAATTGATCAGTGGGGGAAAGACTATGAAGCTCTTGAGGATAAGCTGTCACTTGACGTAAGCATGGATTTTTTGAATACTCGCCTCGAGACTCTAATGGAAGCCATCCAGGAGGGTTTTGTCTTTCACGATGAGATTACTAATGCTAAATAGGCAACTGAAAAAACTCAATACTGTCAAAGCTTTCCTACACCTGAAGGTGAAGTTCCCGAAGATGATGGACTTGCTCTTGGTGAAGTTAATATTCAAGACTCTTATTCTCATGTTGACCCCTCTACTTCCGTCAATGATGCTCCGGTTACTGATATTCCAGTGGATGATGCCTCCTAATGTTTTCTGTTGCTTGATTGTTTTGTTTAGAACTTTTTGGTGGGAAGTTTTTCTTTTCTTTTTTGGAATGGTTGTTGGTTTACTCCTATCTTGTTCAGGGGTTTGATGACAAACAAGTACTTTGTTTTTACAATTTATTTATTTATATATATATATATATATATATATATATATATATCGGCTTTCTTTTCCGCCTATTTTGATGTTTGAGTTTTTGTTCCACTCTTTGACATTCAATCTTTCATTAAAAAAATACTTTAAAAGTTTGTGATTTTGATAGACACGAAATTTTTATAAAAGAGGGCCCTTTTATAAGCGCCACTGATGAAGAAGACGTCTCATTTTCATATTGGTGTAAATATATGAAAGAAGTAGAAAACAAAATAATTTGAGGAAGTTTTATGCTTTAAACTTTCAAATTTTGTACATCGTTCTTCATTTATGCAATACAACATTTAAAACTCTTTCACAACTGCTTTATTTGTAATAGGTCTCAAAATTTTGGGTCTATTATCCCATGACTAATTATTGACCTTAACCTAAAAACTCATAAGAACTTGGAGCATATCTTGTATCCATCTTGTGTCCTTTTTGCGAGTTTTACACCTTATTAAGGTTTCTTCAAAGGTTTTTGAGTCAGGCTTGATTTTTGGCTCCTAGGCTGATTCAAGCTTGCATTTTGACTTTTTGTCTTCTTTGCCTCTCATATATATAGTCCCCCAAGTATTAGAGCTTTGAAGTATGAAATCTCTAACACTGGATTATTTCTTCCTTTTGGTCCATTCCCTAAAAAGTAAAATACACACGGGACTTTGATGTATACATTTAGATGATGACTACTTAACCTTTTTTTTCCATCATAAAGTTTGTAACCTAGACCGAGAATAATTCAGTATTTCTCATGTCTTTCGAGTCTAATATCATCATTTGGTACATGCTAGCTTTTTACCTATCATCTAAAATGGTTAGTCTAATTAAAAAGAACAAAATAAAATAATATTTGAGCAATACCTGACCATGGGTACTTTTTTTGCCTAGAAGTAATATTTCTTTAAATGAAAAGCATTCCAATTTAATGGTAGTACTTTGCCTTCTATGGTTTCCAACTCATATGCTATTTTTCTAATGATGCTTCAAATTCTATAAGGTCCTTCCCAATTTGGACTCAACTTCCTTGCATTAGCGGCTTTTGTTGATTGAAAAATCTTTTTGAGTACGAAGTCCCCAATCTTGAAGTATTTAAGATGAGCTTTTTGGTTGTAGTATCGCTCAATAATTTGTTTATGAGCTGCCACTTTTATTAGAGCTGCTTCTCTCCTTTCTTTAAGCAAATCTAAATTTATTCGCATCTCTTCCTCGTTTGATTCCTCAGTTGCTTGTGTATATCTTGTTCTTGGTTCACCTATTTCAACTGGAATTAAGGCTTCAGCACCATAAATAAGTGAGAATGGAGTCTCTCCCGTACCTGTCTTTGCTGTCGTTCGATAAGCCCATAAGACTCCTGGTAACACTTCAAACCACTTGCCTTTTGACTCCTCTAATATTTTCTTCAAGTTATTAATAATAACTTTATTTGTTGATTTGGCTTGTCCATTGGCCACATGATGGTAAGGTATGGCAGTTATCCTTTAAATCTGCCAACTCTGGAAAATTGTTGTGAACTTTGTGCCTATGAATTGTGGCCCATTATCACATACGATTTCTTTTGGAACTCCGAACCGACATATAATGTTTCGCCAAATGAAGTCCCTGACTTCTTTCTCCCGCACTTGTTTGAAGGTTCCTGCTTCTACCTATTTGGTAAAATAATCCTAATACTAATAAAAACTGTACCTTTCCTTTAGCTTGTGGCAGTGGACCCACGATATTCATCCCCCACTTCATAAATAGCCATGGTGAAATAATCAGATGTAATAACTCTACTGGTCGATTCATGTTATTGCCATATCGTTGGCATTTGTCACACTTGGCCACAAAACTTTGCGCAAATTCTTCCATTTTTGGCCAATAATATCCTACTCTTATTAGAGTTATTACCGAGGATCTTCCTCCTGCGTGATTTCCAAAATGTCCATCATGTACTTCTCTTATCACATAATCTGTTTGATAAGGTCCGAGACAGCGTGATAAAGGTCCTCCGAACATCTTTTGGTATAGGTTTCCACAAACCAAATAGTAACAGACAACTTTTCGTCGAAGTGACATAGCTTTTTTCTTATCTTCAGGTAAAATTCAGTACTGCAGAAAGTTAGCAAATTTGTTTCTGCAATCCTAAGTTAAATTATTGAAATTTACCTCATTTTATCTTGGTTGGGTGCCGAATGAAACAAATGTATTAAGGTAACACTTTCCGCATTCTTTACTTCTGCAATAGATGCGAGATTAGCTAGTGCATTTGCTTCTACATTTTCCTTCTTGGGCATTTGCATGATTTTACATGATTGGAGCTGTCGGATTAATTCTCGTGTTGCTGCATTCACACCTCTCCAGCTATGTAAGTCCCCTACATATAGTTAACCACTAGTTGTGAATCATTTTTGATTATAAAATACTATATTCCGAGTTCTCATACCAGTTCCAGACATGCAATTACAACGTCATACTCTGCTTTATTGTTAGTAATGGGATGGAATTTTATTGCTTGCGCTATGATTTCCCCGAAAGGTGGGATTAGAGCAATACCTAAACCTGCTCCTTTAACATTCGAGGAACTGTCAGTAAATAGGGTCCAAGTACCCGGATTAGATCCGATGAATACCTGTAGTTCCTTTCTACCTCAGGAACTATTCCTACGCAGAAATTTGCTATAAAATCTGCTAAAACTTGTAATTTTATTGCAGTTCTAGATTGGTACCTGATATCGTATTCACTAAGTTTTATAGCCCATTTAGCTAACCTACCTGACAGCTTTTGCTTATGCAATGTATTTCTTAGGGGATAAGCATTCACTACAGAGATAGGATGACATTGAAAATAAGGCCTCAACTTTCTAGATGCCATAATTAATACTAAAGCAAGTTTTTCTAAATGAGGATATCGAGTTTCAGCATCTAAGAAAGATTTTCTAACATAATAAATTGGATATTGTTTACCTTTATCTTCTCGTACCAATACTGCACTTACCGCCATTTCTGACCTGGCGATATAGATGACTAGCCTTTCTCCATCCTTCGGTTTAGCCAGTAAGAGTGGATTTGACAAATTTGCTTTTATATTTCTGAGAGCTTGTTGACATTCATCAGTCCACTCAAATTGGTTTTGCTTTTTCATTACCGAAAAGAACATAAAACTTTTCTTCGAGGATCTGGAAATAAATTTTCCCAAAGCTGCTATCCTACTTGTCAACCTCTATATATCTTTTTGCTCGTGAGTATGTCTGGTATCTCCTCAATGTATTTGATTTGTGCAGGGTTTACTTCAATACCTCGGTTAGAAACAAGAAAACCTAAAAACTTACCTGAAGCCACGCCAAAGGCACATTTTTCTGGGTTTAACTTCACATTGAACTTGCGGGGAATCTGAAAAGTGTCTGACAAATGTTGGATATGATCTCCTGCCTGTGCCGATTTGATTAGCATATCATCAATTTAGACTTCCATAGTCTTTCCGAGATGTTCTTCAAATATTTTTGTTACCAATCTTTGGTATGTGGCTCCAACATTTTTTAGACCAAAATGCATGACTTTATAACAGTAAGTCCCCCTGTCTATGATAAAGAAAGTTTTTTCTTCATCTAAAGGGTCCATATTTATCTGGTTATATCCTGAATAGGTATCTAAAAAATAGAACAACTAATCAATTAGCTGATCTATGTGCGGTAAAGGGAATAAATCTTTAGGACCAAATTTATTTAAGACAGTATAATCTACACAAACTTTCCATTTCCCATTATTTTTTGGTACTACTACAATATTAGCTAGCCAGTTAGGATATTTTACCTCTCGTATTGACCCAATTATAAAAAGTTTTTGTACCTCATCCTGGATCACCTAATTTTTGAAGGACCCCTACTTCCTTTTCTTCTGTTTGACATGTGGATATGACAGATCTTCATTCAGCATGTGGGTCATCACCAATAGTATACTTGTCATATATGAATACGACTAAGCAAATCAATCTGGCTTAGCTTGTAAAAATTTGACAAGTTTACCTTTCATTTCCGGGCTTAGCTTCATTCCAACATAAACTTTTCTATCTAGCCACTGCTCAGAAAGTGTGATAGCCTCGAGTTCTTCAATTGTTGTTTTGATATTTTTATTCTCTTCTGGCTCTTGAATGACATTAGGTATTGAATCTACATATGTCTGCCCTGAACTATTTTTAGTTGAGGTTTGTATTTTTATGTCCTAAACTGAATTCTATAGTTGCTATTTCTTATTTGCATCATTGTTCACTGTGCTCGAATCCGCAACTGAATTGATACTTTTAGAAGCCTGCTGATCTCCACGGATTTGTCAAATCTCCCTTTGCGAAGGAAACTTAATAACTCGATGTAAAGTAGACGGTACAAATTCCATATCATGAATCCATGGCCTGCCAAGAATATTATAAGCTATGTCCATATATATCACCTGGAATTTTGTATCCTTGACAACTCTTTCTGCAAATGTGGTAATTATTATTTCCCTTTTTGTGACAATGCTTGAATTATCGAACCCAGATAAGGTACATGTTTTCAGCACCATCATGTCATCAGCTTGCATCTCATTTACCACTCTCAGAAGAATAATATTTATGGAGCTACCTGGATCAATCAAAACTCGTTTCACATTAGTATCATGTACAAGTAAAGATATTACTAGTGCATCATTGTGAGGGATTATCAAGCTATCTGCATCTATATAATCAAAAGTTATACTATCTTCCTCCAAAACTTGGCAAACTCGCTTCCCATGGGTAACCGTGACTTTTGATGTCTTCTTTGCAGCTATATCACACCGTTGACCTCTTCTCCCTCGCTTATAACGTTAGCTGTTCTTTTTGGTGACAGACGTTTTGGAGGCTCTTGACTATTCTTCATATAAGATTGCTTACCTTTATCATTGAACAAATCAGTTAAATAACCTTGTTTTAACAAATTTTCTACTTCACCTTGTAATAATCTATAATCTACTGTTTTATGGCCATGGTCATTATGAAACTTGCACCAGAAATCTAGATTTCTTCTGCTAGGGTTTGATCTCATTTCTTTCATCCACCACACCTTATCTCCGATACTTCTTATAGCAGCTACCAACTCAGATGTGCTAATATTGAAACTGTAATCACCAATCCTTGCATTAGTATTAGCATTATTGTCTCGCGCATCTCACCCTTTTCCAAACATGGATGATGAACCCACATCTCTATGCCTTGATCTAGAATCATACCGTATGTTTTCTTGTTTAGACAGTGAATCCTGTCCTATAGGTCCCAAGGTTCGTACCAATTTTTACCGGACCTTTTTCAGATTCTGATCGTCTTGAACTTGTTCTTTCATCACCCCTTGCTTGAGTGATCATGTCTTCTTCTATTCGCAGCTTCGTGTTGTACCTATTGTACATATAATTTCATATTGTAGTAGGGAATTCTCGTAAGCTTTCCTGTCTTCTAGTGGCTTCTAAGCTTTTTTCATTTAAGTTACTTGCAAACGCCATGGCTGCCCGATTATCAGGTTCTCGCGGTAGCATCATTCTTTCACGTTGAAATCTATCCACAAATTCCCTGAGTAGCTCAGTATCCCCTTATTTTATTTTAAATATATCTTCCATTCTCTTCTCAACTTTTTGACCTCCCAAATATGCTTTTATAAATGAATCTGCAAGCTCAGCAAAAGAGTCAATAGAGTTTTTCAGGTAAGAGAGAATACCATGTTAGTGCTCCTTTCATGAGTGTTTCGCCAAATGTTTTGACCAACACTGATTCAATTTCTTGCTTGGTTAAATCGTTGCCTTTCATGACAGTTGTAAACGCGGTTACATGATCTCACGGGTCGGTCGTTCCATCATATTTTGGAATATCATGCATTTTAAAATTCTTAGGAATCGGCAAAGGTGCTCCACTTAGATTCAGGGTTGTTGTGAATATTTATCAATATCCACTCTTTTAATCACGGATGGTACGCCAGGTATTTTTTCTATGCGATCATTCTGCTCTTTCAGTTGTTTATGTAAAGTTAGTAGCAGACTTTGTAAATCAGAAATATTTGGTGTACCTGACCTTCCATCACAAGATTCACTAGGAGTTCCTCGGCTTCCTAAATTAGCAAGTCCCGAGCATAGGTTTTCTATAGTCGCGGTATTGTTTGGAGAAGGAGTTGGTGTCGTATTTAGCAAACCACTAACAAAAGCTTGAAGGGCGTTGTTGACGTGTTCTACAATTATTTGTTTTAATGCGTCCTGTTCAGCAGTCTGCCCGTCCCCTTGTTGATCATTCGTATGTGATGTTGATCTTTGAGGTATTCACTCTTGGGATTGTTGAGGAGATTTTTATGGTGAAGGGATTGGTGGAGTTCCTCCCTCCTGTTGGTTCAGTTGGTTATTATCGTTGGCAGTTGACATGATCGTTTGTCAGAAAAGTGAATTTGGAAAGTGAGAAGATTATCAATTTCTCGGTAACAAAACCAATTTATTTAACCAAAAATAAGTGTTTTGATCAAATTATAATTTTAGAAGAAAACGGGTTACTGATAACTAAGTTTTACTTCACTTTCACAGCATATCAAGGGAAAATAATAAGAATAACTAAGGAAATAATTGATAGATAATTTGCAAAGTCAAGGTAGAGAATTTTGATAAAGCAAAAAAGTAAAGAGTATATTTCAATATTGACTCAGATCTGTCTTTACAAATAAAATTTCGTGTCCTTATATAGGATTATACAATAGTAATGATTTTTCCCACATAATTTGGGTTGGTTATGGGCATTAATAATATTGATTGCCCATTATCTCGGTTATCTATAACTGGCGTATTCATTGCTATAAATGCCTCATATGTATTCCGATTCCTCTTCCTTATTTACTTTCGATTCATGTACCTTTCCTTCTTTGTATTCTTCATTCATTTCGTCCTCATTTATTCTTCGCCAACTGTTAGGCCCGGTACTGTCTCGTGGGCATTTCTTTCCGTGCCTTCTCATCCCTATCAATTAAGAAAGCCATTTGTCGCTATATCACTGTCCTACATGCCATACCATGTCAGCATTCTAATATTCCACGTGTAATGCTTTTTCGCCCCCAATACATGCATCCATACTACCCTCTCCAGACCCCACTTGTAGAATTATATCAGATCTGTTATTGTTGTGTATCAAATATATATATAAGAGGAAAAAATATTGCTGACTTGGCACCATTCTTAGACTTGGATTCCTATTTATCTTTTTTCAATTTTTTTGCTTTTTGTTTGGTCCAAAAATCTTTTTATCCTTTCCAATGGATTCTTACAGTCTTACTTATTCTCATTCCGTTATAACAGATGAGAAAGTATTTATTTGTCTTAAAGTTCTATAGAAAGTAGCAATTACTATTCAAGAACTCCAGCCCTGACCAATTACTAACTTCTAGGTAAACCTTAAACCGCGATTCTCCTTACAACCCTTCAACGGCCACCTTCCTAAACGGGTTTTACTTTGACGACCCAAAGGGTCATCACTTATTTTTTCAGTCATTTCGAGCTTCTGAGGCCTTGAAAACCTCACTTATAGTTGCTTCGATTTGCATACGCAGTCCGAGCGCAAAGTCGGAAATTTTTTATGTTGAAATATATGAATTATGTGAAAAATTTGAAGAAATTTGATATTTATATTGATATAGTTGACTTTGGTCAATATTTTGGGTAAACGGATCCGGACCCGTGATTTGACGGTCTCGGAAGGTCCGCAGAAAAATATGGAACTTGGGCGTATGCCCGGAATCGAATTCCAAGGTCCCAGGCCCGAGAAACAAATTTTTCCGTTAAATTATTTTCTGAAAATGTTTAAAGAAAATAAAAATGAAATTTGATAAAAAAGTAATGGTATCGGGCTCGTATTTTGGTTCCGACGCCCGGTACAAGTCATATATATTGGTTAAGTGCTTCCTGTAAAGTTTGGTTGAAAACGAACGTCGTTTGGTGTGTTTCGGCCTTAAATTGGAAAATTTGGAAGTTTATGAAATTTGAAGGTTTCTTGGATTTAAAGGCTCAATTCATTGATTTTGATGTTATTTTGGCGATTTGATCGCTCGAGCAAGTTCATATGATGTTTTTGAGTCAGTGTACATATTTGGTTTGGAGCCCCGAGGGCTCGGGTGAGCTGCGGATAGGTATCGGGATGGTTTTGAACTTAGAAAAATTGCAAAAAATCTGCAGCAGAGATTCCTTCATCGCGTTCGCGTCCCGCTGGTCGCGTTCGCGATGCCTTCTTTTCCCCTTCTCCGCGTTTGCGATCAACACTTCGCATTCGCGTAGCCTAACCTCCCCTTCTTCACGTTCGCGACCCACTCCTTGCGTTCGCGTATCACGTATTCCGGACCCCATTCATTTCTTCTACACGTTCGCGTGAAGGTTCCCGCGTTCGCGGAGCCTTGCCTGTTTCTTCTACGCGTTCGCATAAGGCCTCACGCGTTCGCGTAAGCCAACTGTGAAGCCCCCCCAATTTTCTTCTACGCGTTCGCGACTTGGTCTACGCAAAAGCGATGCCTATTATGTCCAATCCTTCGCGAACGTGACACTGTGCACACGAACGCGAAGGGCAAAATTTTGCCCAGTGATTTAATACCCAAAACAGAACAGAATCAGGATTTTTATCCCATTTCTCAAACTCTCTCTTTTCCAACATCTTTTAGACGATATTTGGAGCATTTCTTCACAAAAGTTCATTGGGTAAGTATTGTTTAACTCGTCTTCTTCATTTTTCATCAACATCAATCAAATTCTTAGGCCTAAACATGTGAAAAGAGGTAGAAAATTAGAGAATTGGGTAGAGTTAGGGTTTTCAAAGAATTTGTGATTTAGACCTCGTTTTGGGGTCGAACTTAAGAACAAATAAATTATTCGGACTCGTGAGTGATTGAGTTATCGAAAAATGGTTCGAACTTCGTGTTTTGACAACGTGGGCCCGGGGTTAATTTTCACTATTCCGGGAAGAATATTGTAGAAAACATATTTAGCCATTTGAACTAGTTTGTTAAGTAGTATTGATGATATTAAATTAATTATTTATAGATATGATTGAATTGGAGCCAAATTTGAAAGGAAAAGGCATTGCTAAGGATTGAGTTGGCCGTAAACCTTCGAGGTAAGTGTTTGATCTATCCTAGCTTGAGGGAATAAGAGTTGAGTATATATGCTATTTGTTATGTGTAGGGTCCGACGTATAGGTATGGTGACGAGTATCTATACGTTGGGGGTCGAGCATGAACGTGAGTCTTAAATTGATAATTCCACATTCTTATTTGATTCTATGAAAGAATTATTTGTTGAGCCTTGGCACCGAGATATTATTTTCTTGCCAATTATATATATAGAGAATTATGTTAAAAGTGAAATGGGAGCGGGTGGTACGCCTACCACAAGATTATATTGAAATGGGAGCGGGTGGTACGCCTACCACAAGATTATATTGAAATGGGAGCGATTGATACACCTACCACAAGATTATATTGAAATGGGAGCGAGTGGTACGCCTACCACAACTTATATTGATTATTGTTATTGGCCATAGTTGCCGGTGACATATTGAGCAATGAGATTATAAAGAAATGGGAGCGAGTGGTACGCCTACCACAACTTATATTGATTATTATTATTGGCCATAGTTGTCGGTGACATATTGTGCACTGAGATTATATTGAAATAGGAGCGAGTGGTACGCCTACCACAACTTATATTGATTATTGTTATTGGCCATAATTATCGGTGACATATTGTTCATTGTGTTGATAAAGAAATGGGAGCGAGTGGTACGCCTACCACAAGATATGAATTGAAATGGGAGCGGGTGGTACCCCTATCACGAGGTACAAAATGAAATGGGATCGGGTTGCATGCCTGCAACAAGATGAGTTGAATTTGAAAGTGACTTTATTCAATTACTCATATTATTTCTGATATTATATTTTGTTGCACACCCAGAGCATGTTTTCTCTTCCCAAATATATATATATATATATATATATATATATATATATATATATATATATATATATATATATATATATATATATATATATATATATATATTTGAACTGCACAGGTTTATGTGGGTGTCTGGTCTTAGCCTTGTCACTACTTCGCCGGGATAAGCCAAACACTTACCAGCACATGTGGTCGGTTGTGCTGATGCTACACTCTGCGCTCTTTTTGCGTAGATACAGGTTTCGGACAACGGCAACAACAGTAGTGTGAGTGTTGGTATTCCGACCACCGAGACATCGAGGTAGCCTTGCAGGCGTCCGCAGGACGCGTTGTCTCTTCTATCTTTACTTTTCAGTTTGTTATCTCATGTATTCGAGACAAACAGTTTTAGATTTCTTCAGACGGTTATGTGTAGTATTCTTAGAAGTTCGTGAGTATTGTGACACCAGTTCTTGGGTAGTGATATACGTGTGGATTTCTGTATCGTATCTAGTAATATTTACTAAGTCTTCCGCTAATTTAATTTATTCCGCTGTAATTATACTATTATTGCTTGTTGTTTTAAAAATGAGAATATGTAAAAAAAATGGAAAAATAAGTAAGAGTTGGCTTGCCTAGCTACCACTAGTAGGCGCCATCACAACTCCCGATAGTGGGAAATCCGGGTCGTGACAAGTTGGTATTAGAGCTCTAGGTTGCATAGGTCTCACAACTCACGAACAACCTCGTTAGAGTCTGAGGGATCGGTATGCAGACGTTTGTATTTATCCCAGAGGCTACAGAGTTAGGAAAAATTTCACCTTTATTCTTTCCTGTCGTGCGAATTTTTTCTTCAAATGCTAATTGAATTTCTACTCTGTTCTTCCGCAGATGGCAAGAACACGCGCTTCCTCATCTACTGACCAACAGCCTGAGGCCCCAGTAGCAGCTCCCGCTAGGGGCAGAGGCCGAGGTCGAGGCCGTCCTAGAGGCCGAGGTAGGGGCAGAGCTCAGCCCTGAGCAGCAACACCAATGGCAGAACCTCAGATTCATGTTGAGGAGGAGGTTCCAGCCCCATCAGTTCCAGTGGGTCCAACTCAGGTCCCAGAGGGGTTTACTGCTACCCCAGTTCTTCAGGACGCTCTGGTCCGATTGGTAGGCTTTGTGGAAAGTGTCACCCGAGCAGGGTTACTTCCGGCAGCACCAGCCACTTCTCAGGCTGGAGGAGGTAATCAAACTCCCGCTACGCGCACTCCGAAGCCAGTAGCTCCCCAGGTTCAGGTCCCAGCAGTTCAGCCAGGCATAGTGACTCAGACTGGTGAGGGTGCAGCTATGTCCGCCGATGCTTTATGGAGATTGGACATATTCACCAAGCTCTTCACTACCACATACAGTGGCACTTCTTTAGAAGATCCCCAGGACTTTTTATATAGCTGCCATGAGGTTCTCCGTACTATGGGTATTGTGGAGACTAATGGTGTTGACTTTGCTACTTTTCGTCTATCTGTATCCGCCAAGACTTGGTGGAGAGACTATTATTTATCCAAACCAGTAGGGTCGCCATCTTTGACTTGGGGCCAATTTGCAGAATTGTTTTTGGAAAAATTTCTTCCAGTGACTCAGAGGGAGGCTCTTCGCAGGCAGTTTGAATGCCTCTATCAGGGATTCATGTCAGTCATACAGTATGAGACTCGGTTCATTGACCTAGCTCGATATGCCACTGTCATACTTCCCACCAATAGAGAGAGGGTGAGGAGATTTATTGATGGCTTGATTCAGCCAATTCGTCTTCAGATGGCTATGGGAGCCGTGAGTGAGATCACTTTTCAGGAGGCGGCCAATGCAGCTCGTCGGATCGAGATGGCTCTATTTTAGGGAGTAGGTCATGGGTCGGATAAGATGCCCCGTAACTCAGGAAGATTCAGTGGTACTTCGTCTGGAGGTAGAGATTCTCATGGTAGAGGCCATCCTCCCAGGCCTTT
Organism: Nicotiana glauca; assembly: GCA_026770625.1. NCBI lineage: Eukaryota > Viridiplantae > Streptophyta > Magnoliopsida > Solanales > Solanaceae > Nicotiana > Nicotiana glauca. The sequence continues at coordinate 30,488 of MU668788.1, forward strand.
TCAGTCAGCCCTTCAGGTTTCTCACGGTACTTCAAGTGGTTGTGGTTCTCAGCCGCATTACTCTAATCAGCAGTTGTACAGTGCACCATCAGCACCTATTAGTGCACAACCAATTCAGAGTGTCCAGGGCCGTCATCCCCAGCAGCCGAGGGCATGTTTCACGTGTGGAGACACGAGGCACATTGCCAGGTATTGCCCTCGAGCTTCGAGTAGCTTCCAGCACCAGAATTCTCGTGCTATGATTCAGGCACCGGAAGTTCCACAGCCTGCCCAACCAGCTAGAGGTGGTGGCAGGGGTATTAGAGGTGGAGGTATAGGTCATAGAGGTGGAGCGCAGACCGATTGAGGTAGAGGCTAGCCAGCAGCTGATCGTCCCAGAGATATTGCTCAGGGTAGTGGGGCCCAGCCCCGATATTATGCACTTCCTGCCAGACCAGAGGTTGAGTCCTCAGATACGGTTATTACATGTATTATTCTAGTTTGTGATAGAGAGGCTTCAGTGCTATTTGACCCTGGGTCTACATATTCGTACGTGTCTTCCTATTTTGCACCGTACCTGGTTCAGCCTAGTGATCCACTGGGTGTCCCTGTTTATGTGTCTACACCAGTGGGTGATTCTATTGTGGTCGATCGAGTTCATCGATCTTGTATTGTGGTGATTGAGGGTCTTGAGACCCGTGTTGATTTATTGCTCTTAAATATGGTCGACTTCGATATTATATTAGGAATGGACTGGCTATTTCCATATCATACTATCTTGGATTGCCATGCCAAGACTGTGACCTTAGCTCTACCGAATTTGCCTCGTATAGAGTGGAAAGGAATCTCTGGTCATACTAGCCGCAATGTTATTTCTTAGGTTAAGGCTCGACGTATGGTTGAGAAAGGGTGTTTGGCTTATCTAGCCTATGTCCGTGATTCCATTGCTGAGGTTCCCTCTATTGATTCTGTGCCCGTAGTTCGCGAGTTTCCTGAAGTTTTCCCTTCAGACCTGCCAGGTATGCCACCCGACAGGGATATTGATTTTTGCATTGATTTGGCTCCGGGCATTCGGCCCACTTCTATTCCACCATATCGCATGGCTCCGCCAGAGTTAAAGGAATTGAAGGAACAATTGCAGGATTTACTTGAAAAGGGTTTCATTAGACCCAGTGTTTCGTCGTGGGCTGCGCCGGTATTATTTGTAAAGAAGAAAGACGGATCGATGAGAATGTGCATTGATTATCGGCAGTTGAACAAGGTTACTATCAAAAATAAATATCCACTTCCGCGGATTGATGATTTATTTGACCAGCTTCAGGGTGCCAAGGTGTTTTCGAAGATAGACTTGAGATCTGGCTATCATCAGTTAAATATTAGGGCATCTGATGTTCCTAAGACATCATTCCGCACTCGGTACAGACATTATGAATTTCTGGTAATGTCTTTTGGGTTGACAAATGCCCCAGCAGCTTTTATGGAATTGATGAATCGAGTGTTTAGGCCTTACTTAGACTTGTTTGTAATAGTCTTCATTGATGACATATTGATATACTCCCGCAGTCAGGAGGAGCACGAGCAGCATCTTAGAGTGGCTTTTCAGACTCTAAAAAATAGCCAACTATATGCAAAATTTTCAAAGTGTAAATTTTGGCTAAGTTCAGTTGCATTCCTGGGTCATATTGTGATGACAGCAGGTATTCAGGTTGATCTAAAGAAGATTGAGGCAGTCAAGAACTGGCCTAGACCGACATCAGCCACATAGATTCGGAGTTTCTTGGGATTAGCAGGTAATTATCGGTGGTTCGTGGAGGGGTTTTTATCTATTGCAACCCCAATGACCAGGTTGGCACAGAAAGGTGTCCAGTTCAAATGGTCAGACGAATGTGAGGCGATCTTTCAAAAGCTCAAGACAGCTTTGACCACAATACCGGTGTAGGTTTTGCCCACAGGTTCGGGACCCTATACTGTCTATTACGATGCTTCCCGTATTGGGCTTGGTGCAGTGTTGATGCAGGATGGCAAGGTTATTGCCTATGCTTCGAGGCAATTGAAGATTCATGAAAAGAACTATCTAGTACATGATCTGGAGTTGGCGACGATTGTTCACACATTGAAGATATGGAGACATTATTTGTATGGTGTGGCATGTGAAGTATTCACCGATCACAAGAGTCTTCAGTACCTGTTTAAACAGAAGGAGTTGAATTTGAGACAGAGAAGGTGGTTAGAATTATTGAAGGATTATGATATCACCATTTTATATCACCCAGGGAAGCAAATGTGGTGGTCGATGCTTTGAGCAGGAAGTCAGCCAGTATGGGCAGTCTTGCTTATATTCAAGTCAATCAGAGGCCGCTTGCTTTGAATATTCAGCCCTTAGCCAACCGATTTGTGAGGTTGGATATTTCTGAGCCTAGTCGAGTGCTAGCTTGCACGATCGCTCGCTCTTCATTATTGGAGCGTATCCGCGATCGACAATTTGATGATCCTCATTTATGTGTCCTTAAAGACACGGTTCAGCGAGGAGGTGCCAAACAGGTCACCTTAGATGCTGATAGAGTTCTGAGATTGCAAGAGCGAATTTGTGTGCCAAATGTTCATGGGCTTAGAGAATTGATTCTAGAGGAAGCTCACAGTTCCCGGTATTCTATTCATCCAGGCGCAGCAAAGATGTATCAGGATTTGCGGCAACATTATTGGTGGCGTAGAATGAAAAAGGATATTTTGGCATATGTAGCGCGGTGCTTGAACTGTCAACAGGTTAAATATGAGCATCAGAGACCTGGTGGGTTATTTCAGAGAATTGAGCTTCCCGAATGGAAGTGGGAGCGGAGCACTATGGAATTCGTTACTAGCATTCCGATGACTCGAAAGAAGTTTGATGCTGTTTGGGTCATTGTTGATAGGCTGACCAAGTCAGCGCATTTTGTTCTGGTTGCCACCACCTATTCGTCCGAGAATTATCTGGGATTTATATCAGGGAGATTGTTCGCCTTCATGCTGTGCCTATCTCTATCATTTCAGATCGAGGTACATATTTTACCTTGCATTTCTGGAAGGCGGTTCAACGAGAGTTGGGCACCCAAGTCCAGTTAAGTACAACCTTTCATCCCCAGACGGACGGTCAGTCCAAAAGGAATTCAGATATTGGAGGATATGATCCGAGCCTGTGTTATTGATTTTGGAAGTTTGTGGGATCAGTTCCTGCCTTTGGCAGAGTTTGCTTATAATAACAGCTATTAATCGAGCATTCAGATGGCTCCTTATAAAGCCTTATATTGTAGGCGGTATCGTTCTCCGGTTGGATGGCTTAAACTGGGAGAGGCTCGGTTGTTGGGTACAGATTTAGTTCAGGAGGCCTTAGATAAGGTCAAGATCATTCAAGATAGGCTTCGTACAGCTCAGTCTAGACAAATGAGCTATGCAGATCGTAAGGTTCGAGATATAGCTTTCATGGTTGGTGAGCGAGTATTGCTCCGAGTGTCGCCTATGAAGGGCGTGATGAGATTTGGGAAGAAAGGTAAACTTAGCCCTAGGTTTATTGGCCCATTCGAGATTCTTGATCGTGTGGGAGAGGTGGCTTATAAACTTGCCTTGCCGCCTAGCTTGTCAGCTGTGCATCCAGTGTTTCATGTATCCATGCTCCGAAAATATCACGGCGATCCATCGCACGTGTTAGATTTCAGCACCGTCCAACTGGACAAGGATCTATCTTATGAGGAGGAACCGGTAGCTATTCTAGACCGACATATTCGACAGTTGAGGTCGAAGAGTTTTCCTTCTGTGCGAGTTCAGTGGAGAGGTCAGACTCCTGAGGCATCAAACTGGGAGTCCAAGTTCGACATGCAGAGCCGTTATCCTCATCTATTCCCTGACTCAGGTACTTCTTTCTTTTGTCCGTTCGAGGACGAACGGTTATTTTAGAGGTGGAGAATGTGACGACCCAAAGGGTCATCACTTGTTTTCTCAGTCATTTCCAGCTTCTGAGGCCTTGAAAACCTCACTTATCGTTGCCTCTATTTGCGTGCGCAGTCCAGGCGCGAAGCCGGAAAATTTTTATGTTAAAATATATGAATTATGTGAAAAATTTGAAGAAATTTGATATTTATATTGATATAGTTGACTTTGGTCAAAATTTTGGGTAAACGGACCCAGACCCGTGATTTGACGGTCTCGGAAGGTCCGTAGAAAAATATGGGACTTGGGCGTATGCCCGGAATCGAATTCCGAGGTCCCAGGCCCGAGAAATGAATTTTTCCGTTAAATTGTTTTTTGAAAATGTTTAAGGAAAATGAAAATGAAATTTGATCAAAAAGTAATGGTATCGGACTCGTATTTTGGTTCCGATGCCCGGTACAAGTCATACATATTGGTTAAGCGCTTCCTGTAAAGTTTGGTTGAAAACGGACATCGTTTGACGTGTTTCGGCCTTAAATTGGAAAATTTGGAAGTTTATGAAATTTGAAAGATTTCTTGGATTTTAAGGCTCAATTCATTGATTTTGATGTTATTTTGGCGATTTGATCGCTCGAGCAAGTTCGTATGATGTTTTTGAGTCAGTTTACATATTTGGTTTGGAGCCCCGAGGGCTCGGGTGAGTTGCGGATAGGTATCGGGATGGTTTTGAACTTAGAAAAATTGCAAAAAATCTGCAGCAGACATTCCTTCATCGCGTTCGCGTCCCACTGGTCGCGTTCGTGATGCCTTCTTTCCCCCCTTCTTCACGTTCGCGATCAACAGTTCGCGTTCACGTAGCCTAACCTCCCCCTTCTTCGCATTCGCGTATCACAAATTCCGGACCCCATTCATTTCTTCTACGCGTTCGCGTGAAGGCTCCCGCGTTCGCGCAGCCTGGCCTGTTTCTTCTACGCATTCGCATAAGCCAACTGTGAAGCCCCCCCAATTTTCTTATATGCGTTCGCGACTTGGTCCACGCGAATGCGATGCCCATTTTGTCCAACCCTTCGCGAATGCGACTTTGTGCACGCGAACGCGAAGGGCAAAATTTCGCCCAGTGATTTAATACCCAAAATCGAACAGAATCAGGATTTTTATCCCATTTCTCAAACTCTCTCTTCTCCAACAGCTCTTAGGCGATCTTTGGAGCATTTCTTCACCAAAGTTCATTGGGTAAGTATTGTTAAACTCGTCTTTTTCATTTTTCATCAACATCAATCAAATTCTTAGGCCTAAACGTGTGAAAATAGGTAGAAAATTAGAGAATTGGGTAGAGTTAGGGTTTTCGAAGAATTTGTGATTTAGACCTCGTTTTGGGGTCGAACTTAAGAATAAATTAATTATTGAACTCGTGAGTGATTGGGTTATCGGAAAATGGTTCGAACTTCGTTTTTTGACCACGTGGGCCTGGGGTCGATTTTCACTATTTCGGGCAAAATGTTGTAGAAAATATATTTAGCCATTTGAACTAGTTCGTTAAGTAGTACTGATGATATTAAATCAATTGTGTATAGATACGATTGAATTAAAGCCAAATTCCAAAGGAAAAGGCATTGCTAAGGATTGAGTTGGCCGTAAACCTTCGAGGTAAGTGTTTGATCTATCCTAGCTTGAGAGAATAGGAGTTGAGTATATATGCTATTTGTTATGTGTAGGGTCCGACGTATAGGCATAGTGACGAGTATCTATACGTTGGGGGTCGAGCATGACCGTGAGTCTTAAATTGATAATTCCACATTCTTATTTAATTCTATGAAAGAGTTATTTGTTGAGACTTGGCACCGAGATATTATTTTCTTTCCAATTATATATATATTGAGAATTATGTTAAAAGTGAAATGGGAGCGGGTGGTACGCCTACCACAAGATTATATTGAAATGGGAGCGGGTGGTACGCCTACCACAAGATTATATTGAAATGGGAGCGAGTGGTACGCCTACCACAACTTATATTGATTATTGTTATTGGCCATAGTTGCCGGTGACATATTGAGCAATGAGATTATAAAGAAATGGGAGCGAGTGGTACGCCTACCACAACTTATATTGATTATTGTTATTGGCCATAGTTTCCGGTGACATATTGTGCACTGAGATTATATTGAAATGGGAGCGAGTGGTACGCCTACCACAACTTATATTGATTATTGTTATTGGCCATAGTTTCCGGTGACATGTTGTGCACTGAGATTATATTGAAATGGGAGCGAGTGGTACGCCTACCACAACTTATATTGATTATTGTTATTGGCCATAGTTGCCGGTGACATATTGTTCACTGTGTTGATAAAGAAATTGCAGTGAGTGGTACACCTACCACAATATATGAATTGAAATGTAAGCGGGTGGTACGCCTACCACGATGTATAAAATGAAATGGGATCGGGTTGCACGCCTGCAACAAGATGAGTTGAATTTGAAAGTGATTTTATTCAATTACTCATATTATTTCTGATATTATATTTTATTGCACACCCCAGAGCATGTTTTTTCTTCCCAAATATTAAACGTTGTTTCCTGCTATTTTTGTTATATATATATATATATATATATATATATATATTAAACTGCATAGGTTTATGTGGGTGTCTAGTCCTAGCCTTGTCACTACTTTGCCGAGATAGGCCAGACACTTACCAGCACATGGGGTCGGTTGTGCTGATGCTACACACTGCGCTCTTTTTGTGCAGATACAGGTTTCAGACAGCGGCAATAGCAGTAGTGCGAGTGTTGGTATTCCGACCACCAAGACATCGAGGTATCCTTGCAGGCGTCCGCAGGACGCGTTCTCTCTTTTATCTTTACTTTTCAGTCTGTTATCTCATGTATTCGAGATAAATATTTTTATATTTCTTCAGAAGGTTATGTGTAGTATTCTTAGAAGTTCGTGAGTATTGTGACACCAATTCTTGGGTAGTGATTTACGTGTAGATTTCTGTATCGCATCTAGTAATATTTACTAAGTCTTCCGCTAATTTAATTTATTCCGCTGTAATTATACTACTATTGCTTGTTGTTTTAAAAATGAGAATATGTAAAAAAAAAAATGGAAAAATAAGTAAGAGTTGGCTTGCCCAGCTCCCACTAGTAGGCGCCATCACGACTCCCGATGGTAGAAAATTCGGGTCGTGACATTTACGAGCACCACCGGTTAGATTGGCCTAACCAAGGTTTACTGTTGAACTTAGTAACTGCCTGGTCTATATGGTTCTTAACCTATAACCTTATGAGGGTGATATTGTAAACAATTAGTTACAAAACATACTTAGTGAATAATCTTCGAATGGTAAGTCTAATACTTAGTTATTTAGCCTTTAATTTAGGCTAAACAGTAATATAAATTAGGAAAGAGAGGGAGAGAAACAATACCGGAGACCTTCTATTTTTGTGGCCAAGCAACCTTTTTAATTTTTCTATACAAACTTAAAATATTACAAGAAGATTTTTACAAAGGGAGTGGAGAGAGAAACTAGAGAGAAGGGAGAGCGTTCGCTGATGGCTGATGCCTACCTTCTCCTAAACTAAATTGATCCTTATATGATGTATCAGCTAGCAATAAAACAAAACTACGATAGTATTGGCCGATACAATAATTACAGTCGTGGCCGATAAGATAAAAAAGAAAATCCTATATAATGACAAACGGACAAACTACTTTATTAAAGTAGATTTCCTTCAATAATGGAGGGGCTCGTTAATTTATAAAAGCTAACTTTATTAAAGTTATTTGTCTTCATTACCCCAATAATTAATTTACGGGGCCTTCAATAATTTAGGCTGCTTTACCTTTTCCTTTGTTGTCCTTCTTTTCTGAGGATTCTTCAGCATTTTCCTTTAATTTTATAAGGAAATCTTCAATTTCATTAATATTAACTTCATTTTCTGAGGTGCTTTGAGTTTCCCCTGCTGCACATATTTCCTCGTCTGTTCCGATAGAGGTCATTGATATATTGTCACTAACTTCTGTTCTGAAGTTTTTTTGCCAAATCTTTCTTTATTTCCTTAAAGTATGAAGCGAGTATTTCTTTCTTGGAGAGAGCTCCTTTCTTAATTTGAAGACTTTTAGTAATCATCTCGAAAGGACTTAATTTGTCCCCGGCAGTATCTGCTCTGTCTAATTTCACATAAGTGTCTATCTTGGTCTGAATTTGTTGAATTAATTCTTCACCAAATAGTTTGTCTTGGGTGTCTGTCTGGAGTAATTTGATCCAAAATTTATTATAATTTTTTTTATGAAGGCAATGAATTCCTTCATCGGTATAACCAGTTTGAACATCCCATTTCATTATCCATTGGATTGAAAATTCTATGAAAAAATACATTGATGCAATACCATCGTAGAAGATATTATCTTTTTGTAATGAAATAATTTTGAGAGATATTCTACCCACTGAGTGTATTAACATTTAAATAAAGGAAGGAATATTTCCAATGATGGACCATATAATTTCCACCATTCCGTTATATCAGATGAGAAAGTATTTATTTGTCTTAAAGTTCTATAGAAAGTGGCAATTATTTGTATTAAAGCTCAATTGAGAGTGGTTTTTCTCTTCCTCACTAATTACCTAGCACTAAAGACCAATTACTACATACGTTCAAATAATAAAAGAAAATGAGTTCCGGCTGTTACGTTCAAGTGCAGCAGCCATGGTTATTATTAATACTCAATTCAAGGTAAACTTCGAATAAAGAACAATTTTTTCATATTCTTACAAGAGTTCATAATTATCATTCAATATATCTGATAGCATATCTGTTCGCTCAAAAGTTATCACACACTTTGTGAGTATAAAACAATATATATGAATTACGGGAAAATCGTAGCAAATCGTAATAATCCATTAGACCAAATGAAAGAAACGATAATAAGTACCCAATATTAGGAGAAGAAACATTAATACCTTTTATTGATAATATTGGTTTGGTCTGTCTCTCCATGAAGAAGTTCAGATCCTTACAATGGTGTTTCATCTTCTCATAAAATGGATATCCTTGTCTCTTCTCTCTTTCTTTTATGAATAGTGACGAAGAAGAAGCCCCCTCTTAGGGTTTAATCTTTTGATATTTATAGTTGTGAGCGTTGTGAGCTAGCAGTAAGTGGTCGTAACCACGCTGGGGTTTTGCCCTCATGGGGGGTGGATGGGCTGTGCCCTCGTTGATTGAACCGAATAAGAGTTAAATAACATTACGAATAAATGGTCATACCACTTATTAATTATGAATTAGCTCAAGATGAGGTTAACTCCGTTAATTATCGCGGGGTCAGATTCTGACCCATATATTTAGTCCCTCCGCTTATTGAGATCGTGCTTCGGCTGAGCTCGATGAGCGGACTTTGTCGACTGTGGTTTGAGAAACTCGAATAGGGAGGTCGACTGTTGCTTCGGTCGAGACCGAATTCTCTCTGGCGATGGCCTAAACCTTGTAGAATGTTAGTGTTTTGTTATCATGTCATCAAGTTGCCGTATGATCAAGATTGAACGCTTCTTCTCGGCGAAGGTGCGTGACCTTTTAACTCAGTTCGAGTGAGGTCAAACTTCGTTACGCTCTGACCCTCACATTTGTTTGGAATCATAATCGTCGACTACAGAGGACGGGCCGTACGCGGTACGATTGAGGGAAATAAGTGTACGCTTGGTACGTATCTGGAAACGTCCGAAGTTTTGAAGGCGCACGGAACATTCTTTCAGCGTTCGTAGGCCGTTGCAATCATTTCGACGACAAGACACTGGTGGGTGACTAAGATGTCGCTTTGTGAAGCTTGTCATAATGACTTACGTTTCTGTAGAACCTAACCATTTTGCGGTTGGTCATGTAGTTAATGATGGCTATTGGGTTTCGGGAAAGCCATTTATATTGCCTATAAAGGTGGGCTGAGTCATTCACTTCTCATATTTTCATTGTTCATCTGAGAGTGATTCTGAAGAAACTTTCTCCTCCTGCTAACTCACCTTTATCTTTCTTTCTTTGATCGTTATAACTTTCGTCTTGTCCACCAAACTTTATTCCTTTCTCGTTAGCAAATCAACAATGGTAGGCAGTTCTTCCCACGATGCTCTTCCGATGGATTTTTTGGTCAATTCTCCGGTAGTTGAAGGGCCATCTCCGGCAATAGGAGGTGCAGAATAGGCAGAGACCGGTGAAGTTTCATCGGTTGACGAGATAGTACCTCGGCCCGGAGGTCCGGTGATTGATTTCACTGTCGATGGTGGGGAGTATCCTGTGGATGATGCCCCGCTAATGGGAGAAATTGGAATGGCCCGCCTACGGAACATGGGGTCATCAACAGCCATGCAGACATCGTCCTTGCTAGAAGCGAGGAGAGGGTCCACACCGACCGCAAGGGATACTGCATTTTTACGCCTATCCCTTCAGGTTGGGGTTTAAGATCCTGCTCCCAATGCTGGTGGTGGATTTCTATCGTTATTACGGGGTATGCCCAGGTCAGCTCACTCTTTCTCTCTACAAATTGTTATCAATGTTTATAAAGTATGCGGAACTGGCCGGTAGGGTGGTCATGCTGCAGCATGTGCTCAGCCTCTATGCTCTACAGAGGGTTCGTGGTACCATGATTTGGGCATTCCCTCGGGGGTCGAGGGGCCTAACTGCGACACTAGACGATGAGGTCGACCCTCGCCCTTTTGAGCATTTCTTCTACATCAGGACTGAACATTTAGTGGCGTGCCCCACTGGGTTCCCAGAGACTTGGAATCATGCACGTAAGTTCCTTAATCGTCGAATTCTCTTTTATACCCTTCCTTACGTCTTGTGCTCGTGAGTGTTAACTCGTGTCAATTTTGTAGCCGAAAAGTCGCCGCTGGCTCCGTTAGTTGGGATACGTGGGTGGGTTGAGGCCGTTCTCCCCCATACCGATGGGATATGTACATGGGCATCTTTCTGGGAGAGGCATGGCCGTAGGCCTGTTACAGGTGAAAAGTTGATTTCTTCTTCTATTACGCTTTGATTCAATTTTATTTACCAACTTTGCTTTTCTGTGACTAGGGAGGGCACGCCGTGTCAGGGCTCCTCAGTTGGCCTTCCGACGATCGGGTGCAATTGCTCGGCTTACTGCAGTACCGGTGTCGCGCCACGTACCGAGGGTGGCATTAGTTGAATCTTCAGCGGCTCCTTCTCCACCACGGGCTGCATTTCGGGATGAGGGGCCATCGGGGGTTGTGCGCCCTAGAGCGGAATCGCTATCAGACGGGGAGGAGGAAAGGCCATTGATAAGGCGCAGGATCGTGTTCACGCCGGCTCCTCCTGTAGTGATTAATTTGGACTCCCCTCCGGCGGATGTGGAGGAGAATGCGACTGTAGTGCCCGCCCTTGAGGGTGAACAAACAATGGGGGTTGCCCCAATTAGCTTAGGCCGTGATGATACTGTCGCTTCGACGACTCAGTTGGTGGTTCTAGTCGCTGAGATGAGAGGTAGTTCCTCAGCGACTGTTAAGGTTGGCGAGTCAAGCGCTCCTTTGGTGGCTACTGCGGGTGATTCTACCTCGCCAGTGGCAGAAGGAGGAAGGGATGCTGTAGGAGATGAGTATGAGTCCGAATCTGATTTGGAACCCGATGACGTCCGTATGTTCCAGGAAGGCTTCACAAATTCGGCGGTGTGCGTAGAGGGGAGATCTCGCCTCATCGAGGTCCCTGCGGAGTTGAACTTATTGCTCCAAGAGGAGAGTTTGGTGCCGCAGTTTGGGCTGCTATGCTCGGAGGCCGAGAATGCATCATTGAGGGACATCAAATATATCAGGCTGATGAATGAGGTGTCCATAATGGGTTTGAAGGTATGTAATATGGTGCCGGTTTGCTTCTTTTTTGCCATAGTTTTCTCTTTATCATAATCATTGCCTTTGCTTTGCAGTCTTATTTGTTGGAGGTGGAGAGCATCCGTCGAGCTAACATCTGCTCGGGGATATTTTTGTGGGCGTTGGAGAAATATTGCCGCTGCCGAGATCGATGCCGGGGGATGCGCATGCGCTTGAGGAATGATCCCCGTAGCCGGGCCTTGGTCGAGGAACTGGCGAGGCAGGAGCTCTAGATGCAGCAAGCACTTGGCAGAATAAGTGCTCTTGAGGAGCAGCTCCGTCGGAAGGAAGAGCAGCTCGAGGCGGGGCAGAGGGTTGCCGCTGAATGTGAGCGCTAAGGCCAGGCTAAGGCGGCGGAGGCCACAGCGGTATGGAGCGGGAAAGTGGCGGCGCTGGAGGGTGATGTCGCAGCTTTGAAGCTTCAGGTGAGGGATGCCTCGTCGAGGGCTGAGGTGCTGGAGGAAGCTATCCGCATGCACGAGTCCCAGCTGGCGTTGGAGAGGGCTTCTAAGGCCTTTAGAGAAGCGAGTCACGAGGAGCGAATTGGTGTATTTGAGCAGGACGCCCAAGTGATGGCGGACCAGATTAGGGCCTTAGAAGAGAAGAATCAGCGCCTACGGGACCAGGCCGCTTCTTCCAGCTAGGCTCGCGAACTTTGGGTTTTCACTGAGGCCCAACGTAACGTATATAAGAATTTGTGGGAGGCCGATATCGTGTCCGAAGCTGCTTTCAAGGGAGCACGTCAAAGGCTTGCGAGGCTCGTACCGAATGTGGTTTTGACGCGGCGATGCCAGAGTCTGATGATGGCGCAGATGGTGGCGTAGATGGCGCCGAGTAAAAAGATGTTATGCATTTTTCTTATCTTGTTCGCCGTTTGGCGTTTAGGTATTTCTTGTTTTTCTTCTTCTTTTTCCTTGTATTGACCGACCTCGGCCGGGTGTAAGCGGGGATGACCCGCATTTAACTTTGTAGATAAATGAGATCTCCTTTCCGTTATTGCCTTGTATCTGTTTTGTATCTCCCCTTTTTTTCTTTCCTTTAGATTTTTCTTTGCGTACGTTCGAAGGGGTGATTTGCCTTTGAGTTTCTCTGGTATGCATGTTAGTTTTTGATTGTTGATGACTTTTCTTCTTCGACTCGGGGTGAGCGAGTCGGAGCCGTTGCTTGGCGATAATGGTGCTTAGCCTTAGTCCCAGTTCGGGCGCGGTCGAACTTCTGGCTGTGATGATAAAAAACACGGCCTTGTAGTTTGACCATGGCCGAACTTTACGTGTCCCTAATCATAGTTCGAGTTGGGCGTACTTACTTGAATGGAAAGGGTGCCTAACCGTGCCTAGATTCGTTGGCGGTTGGGTTTTGCTGAGTTCAATGGTGAAGGAGCTTGGTCCGAGTCCCGGTTCAACCGTGGTTGAACTTGTTGGATTCGAGGACGAAGGTGTATAGACTTATGGTTCGATTGAGGTCGGACTCGTAGGATTTGATGGCAAAGGCGCATAGCCTGAGTCTTGGTTTAACCGTAGTTGAACTTGTTGGCGAAGGCGCATAGTCTGAGTCTCAGTTCAACTGTTGTTGAACTTTGTTAATTTTGATGGCGAAGGCGCATAGCCTGAGTCCCGATTCAATCGCAGTTGAACTTGTTGGCGAAGGTGCATATCCTGAATCCCAGTTCAACTGTTGTTGAACTTTGTCCATGTTGATGGCGAAGGCGCATAGCCTGAGTCCCAGTTCAACTGTTGTTGAACTTTGTCCATTTTGATGGCGAAGGCATATAGCCTGAGTCCCGGTTCAACCGTAGTTGAACTTGTTGGCGAAGACGCATAGCCTTAGTTCTGGTTCAACCATAGCTGAACTTATTGGCGAAGGCGCAAAGCCTGAGTCCCGGTTCAACCGTAGTTGAACTTTGTCCATTTTGATGGCGAAGGCGCATAGCCTGCATTTTTGTTCAACCATAGTTGAACTTATTGGCGAAGGCACATAGCCTGAGTCCCAGTTCAACTGTTGTTGAACTTTGTCAATTTTGATGGCGAATGCGCATAGCCAGAGTCCCGGTTCAACCGTAGTTGAACTTGTTGGCGAAGGCGCATAGCCTGAATCCCAGTTCAACTGTTGTTGAACTTTGTCCACATTGATGGCGAAGTCGCATAGCTTGAGTCCCAGTTCAACTGTTGTTGAACTTTGTCCATTTTGATGGCGAAGGAGCATAGCCTAAGTCCCGGTTCAACCGTAGTTGAACTTGTTGGCGAAGGCGCATAGCCTGAGTTCTGATTCAACCATAGTTGAACTTATTGGCGAAGGCACATATCCCGAGTCCCGGTTCAACCGTAGTTGAACTTTGTCCATTTTGATGGCGAAGGCGCATAGCCTGAGTTTTGGTTCAACTATAGTTGAACTTATTAGCGAAGGTTCAACCGTAGTTAAACTTGTTGGCGAAGGCGCATAGCCTGAGTTTTGGTTCAACCATAGTTGAACTTATTGGCGAAGGCGCATAGCCTGAGTCCCAGTTTAACTGTTGTTGAAATCGTCAATTTTGATGGCGAAGGCGCATAGCCTGAGTCCCGGTTCAACCGTAGTTGAACTTGTTGGTGAAGGCGCATAGCCTGATTCCCAGTTCAACTGTTGTTGAACTTTGTCAATTTTGATGGCGAAGGCGCATAGCCTGAGTCCCAGTTTAACCGTAGTTGAACTTGTTGGCGAAGGCGCATAGCCGGAGTCCCGGTTCAACCGTAGTTGAACTTATTGGCGAAGGCCCATAACCTGAGTCCCAGTTCAACTGTTGTTGAACTTTGTCAATTTTGATGGCGAAGGCGCATAGCTTAAGTCCCGGTTTAACCGTAGTTGAACTTGTTGGCAAAGGCGCATAGCCCGAGTCCCCAAGTTGTGGGTATTGAGTGCTGAAGCTCGATTTTGATTTGAGTCCTTGAGCAGTTTATGCGTTGTTTTCCCAATCGGGGCATGTAGGTTATCTTGAGGTGGCTTTCAGCTCGAGATATCTCCGTGCCAGTTTCCGACCGGAGACCGTATCGGGGATGCGGGAGATGCCTCACTAGGATTCTCCCTTGGGGGGGGGGGGGGGCTTTT
>MU668788.1:45447-70008 GCA_026770625.1 Nicotiana glauca
GGGGGGGGGGGGGGCTTCTTCTTCTTGTTCGCACTATCAGAGATAGGAGAGAGAGAACTTGGATCTTGATTTGAGATCTTCGAGTTCCCCTTGTCCGAGATGCCGCTTTGGCTTGTTCGAGCGGGGTTGTTCTTCCTTTTTTTTGGCATTTCTTTCTTCTTGGTCCAGGGAAGAACTACACGATTTTGCTAGGAAATCCCCACAGACGGCGCCAAATTGTTTGCTCAAAAGTTATCACACACTCTCTGAGTATAAAATAATATATATGAATTATGGGAAAATCGTAGCAAATCGTAATAATCCATTAGACCAAATGAAAGAAACGATAATAAGTACTCAAGATTAGGAGAAGAAACATTAACAGCTTTTATTGATAATATTGATTTGGTCTGCCTCTCTATGAAAAGGTTCAGAGCCTTACAATGGTGTTTTATCTTCTCATAAGATGGATATCCTTGTCTCTTCTCTCTCTTTTGTGAATAGTGGCGAAGAAGAAGCCCCCTCTTAGGGTTCACTTTTTTTATATTTATAGTTGTGAGCTTCATGAGCTGGCAGTAAGTGGCCGTAACCACGCTGGGGTTTTGCCCTCATGGGGGGTGGATGGGCTGTGCCCTCGTTGATCGAACCGAATAAGAGTTAAATAACATTACGAATAAATGGTCGCACCACTTATTAATTATGGATTAGCTCAAGATGAGGTTAACTTCTTTAATTACCGTGGGGTCAGATTCTAACCCATACAATATCTTTTCCCAGTTCTCCAAGATTGCTATCTTAAGGCATGGGAATCATATCATGGCATCCAAATCTAAAAGGTACAACATAACCTAAACTTTAATTCTTTGATGTTTTCTATGTTTATACTACTATAGAGTTGTCTTCTTCTTTTTCTTTTTTGCACTCCCTCTCCGTGCCATAGGTAGCGGATCATGTGATCTGTGATGCTCTCTTTTTTTGGCATCATATACTTACATTGCTATTAAAAAATTTATCAATTTCACTTATATATTCTGAAAACTAATTCAATTATTGATCACATTAGGAGCAACAAGTGACGAGAGACTTGGAGTTTAGCGGTGTATGAATATGCCCTAAGAATATCAAGCAAAGTCAGGGACATCCTATTATATTCATTTCTCCGTTTTAGCCTTCTTAAACTCATTTTCTCCTTTAAACCATTAGTGCGTTATATATGTTTCAGATATAATATCAATTCTTAAAGTTGGAACAACAATTAATATGAGATTACTTTTTTATTTTTTGGATTTATTCCAATTTTTTTATGTTCGTCGTCGAAGTTAGATAGAGAAGATCGTATTTAATTACAATATAGCTTTTGGTAATGCTAAATTACTTGATCTTTCAAATTCTAATGATAGTGATGATGCCATACTTGTAATCGAGGTATTGAAGCTTGAAAATATATAGAAAATAGTTCCCTTTCTTATTCTAATTGCCAATGTTAGTATAGGCGATAAAATTTTGTTTAACTATGAAAGCTGGAGGATCAAATGTTAACTATAACTTTAATGGTCTTTACAAGAAAGTAAGTTCAATATTTGCTTTCACTTTTATAGAACATGCATGTACCTTTATCTTGTGAATACAATAGATGGTGCATGAATTTGTAAGTCAGATTCATCAATGATATATCTCTTAGGCAAACTTTGCTGCATGAGCTAGCACTGGACCATAACAACGACAACAACAATAACTCATTATAATCTCAATTAGTGGGGTCTGGGGAAGGTAGTGTGTATGCAGACCTTACCCCTAGACCTTACCCCTACCCTGGGGTAGAGAGGCTGTTTCCAAATAGATCCTCGGCATCCTTCCCACCAAGAACTTCCCACCTTGCTCTTGGAGAAACTCGAACTCACAATCTCTTGGTTAGAAGTGGAGGTTGCTTACCATCAGAGCAACCCCTCTTATCAATTATACTAGACCATAAGTTTATAAATTCTAGCTTTCTTTTTTACGTTTGTTTCAAGATAAAAAAGAAAAGTGTTCTTCCTTACCTCATGTAATAAAGCACTTAATTGATTAGTAAAGATTAAATTCCCATAAAATTTAACAATAATTATTTTATCATATTTTAAATATTTGTTATAACCACACTAAGTGCGGAAAAATTCACTAGTAATATTAAATAAAATGGTATTGCATGAAAAGAAAGGCGAAGGACAATATTATGGCACGTTCTGTGATGTCACTGTTTTGAAATTAAAACTAATTGTTCTTTTATGTACTCGTAGAGAATTAATTCATAGTGTGATTCTCCATAGGGGCAT
The DNA here is from genome assembly GCA_026770625.1 of Nicotiana glauca. Taxonomy (NCBI): domain Eukaryota; kingdom Viridiplantae; phylum Streptophyta; class Magnoliopsida; order Solanales; family Solanaceae; genus Nicotiana; species Nicotiana glauca. Next base: position 47,739 of record MU668788.1, read on the forward strand.
ATGGCATGTTTCCAATCTTTCCACTAGTCCCATGTGACCGTGCCTCTTCTCGTACCTTCGGGCTGCGATATGAGGGAGACTCTTATCTTAATAGTGTTATGGAAGAGGTGTGCAAAACTTTGAAATATTATATTCAGAAGAGAATTTGGGTTTTTTATTATAGGAGTACAAAAAAAATAGTATTAAGTGGGAATTTTTTTTATTCCTTTGGATAAAAGAATTATTATTTAATCAAGTGCACCATTTAACTTTTTTTGAATCATGGAGCCCAGTATAAGGTAAAATATGTTATGACACTTAACCGTCCAAAAGAGGGATGGGTGGATCCCAAAACGGGGGATGGCCAAGAACGAAGGCAACTGTTCCGTTTGTCACCGGAAATAATAAAGATCATAAAGATGTGATAAATACTCTTCGTCCGCTAGCATTTAATAGAGAATATTTCACGACATTACGAAAGATTGTCCGTTACAGGGAATCTGGCATTAATGTCCACCGTTACATCTTCATCAATGATCCTCATAATTGACATTAAAGAGGGGCACGATCCTAGGACCTCTTTCCCTGGATATAGCTATAAATAATGAGCTTAGTTATTATTGTAAGAGACACGAATTTTCTGGCAAACTTATGCTACATTATATTCAAAGCTTAATATAATCTTATTTCCTTGACTTTTGATTTCATTGTTGTCATGCCCGGAAACCTTGTTCTCGGAGTTGTTGTTTCTGCTAGTTCGTCTACATCCTAAGGCTAAGTATTTCATAATTCTTTAATTAGCCTACTATTTCAGGATTAAATTAATTCACTTGTCTAGAAACCATGTATAAATTCAACTGTACATTTTATGAGTAAACAGTTTGGCACCCACCGTTGGGCTTAGACAGCTGTGCAATTAAATTGATCCTTGCCTTTTTAACTAACGTGTTTTTATTGTTTTGTCTTAGACAAAAATCATAAGAAATGGCAGATAAAACTGTTAACAACACGCAAAACCCCGACATTCAAGGAGATTAGCCTCTTTTCGAAGAATCAATCAGTGACACACATAATGAGGGAAGTGACGCCACACTGATGCTTGACAAGCAATATCCTCGACATGTTCGAAAGACAACTCCCATGATGCTAATGAGGAATATGTCGTTGACGCGGTAAGGGTTTTGCAAGAGCAACACACGATCATTCTAGACCACCTCACGCGATAGGATAAGGTTATGACGGAATTAAAGCATGCGTTATCGGTGGATTCTAATAATGCGAACAGAAGAGATCCAATTCCTCCTAGCGGTCGCACAAATCAAACAACGAAGAGGGTCGACAACAACATTCCTAGGGGTAAAGTTGGCTCTGATGGGGCTAGGGGAGCGGATCCGACCTCAATAATGAGAACGATCCTTACAGGAATGAGCTTTTACTGCTTTTGAGGGAAGTGAACGCCCGCATGGACCAAACCCCTGGCGCACCACCGATGCTGAAAGGTCCGGACTCAAAGAAGTACACCAATAGCCATACAAGCCAAGTTTGGCGCCAAAATTAATCCCAAAGCGGTTTAAAATGCCTGATGTGCCTAAATATGATAGGATTTCAGAACCTCGGGAGCATATTACCACCTACACAACAACGGTAAAAGGAAATGACTTAGCTCCTCACGAAATTGAATCTGTTTTGCTGAAGAAATTTTGAGAGACCCTCACGAGGGGAGCCTTGACATGGTATTCATTGTTACCCAAGCATTCCATAGACTCCTTTTAAGATGCTCGCGGACTCTTTCATCAAGGCTCATGCCGGAGCCAGAAAAGTACAGGCTCAAAAGGCTGACATATTCAGGATTGCACAAGGTAAATCCGAGTTGCTACGAGAATTAGATACCTAATTCCAGAAGGAGAGAATGTTGCTCCCGGATATCCCGGATGAATGGGCCGCTGAAGAATTCAACAAGGGACTAAATTCGAGAGGTTCAACTCTTCCCAAAAATTGAAAGAAGGCCTACTTGAGCTTCAAGCAACGACTTGGGCAAATGACCACAACCGATACGAATCAAAGATAAGGATCGAAGATGATCAGGTTGGCTTTCCATCGTCGATCAAAGGATGGGAGAATAAAAGAGAAAAGTCGAAAGATGATTTCGACACAGACATACGACCCTCGAGGGGCCACTTTTTGCCCTACCAACGGACCGAAGCCTCGGCAGAAGCTCCCGAACAGCGAACAGGTTCACCGTTGACAGAAGGAATGATCGTGGACGGAATAATAGATCATTGCAGGATAAAAAAATATCAGGTTCATGGAATCCTTCTTACCTCAATCTATCGAAATACAATTTCAACTTCACTATAGTGGAGTTGGTATCAGCCATGAGAAATATCAAAGAAGCACGGTTCCCGAAAATAATAAGATCTGATTCTAGCTAGAGGGATCCCAACTTATGGTGTAAATACCATGGGATAAATGGCCACCGGACAGGGGACTGTCAATACCTCCGGAAGAAGTGACAACATTATTGAAGAACGGTCATCTCAGAGAATTCTTGAGTGACTGGGATAAGAACAATTACGGTCGTAACCGGGACAATGTTGAACCCTCGAAAGTAGGAGAAGATCCCCCGCGCCAAATGACCAACATGATCTTCGGAGGGAACGAGATCAAGGGGGTCACCTTTTCAGTAGAAAACAAAGATGAAAGTGTCAATAATCCATAGCAAAAGGCTCCAAGAAGACAATATCACTTTTACAGAGGAGGACGCAGATGGATTGCTGCCACCACACAAAGATGCACGGGTAATTTCTTTAAATGTGCTAGATTTTAAGATTAAATGTGTTCGAGTGGATCCAGAAAGTTGGCTAATATCATACAATGGAGACTATTGGAGCAAGCTAAACTTACCGGAAGTATTATTCTGGCCATAAAGCTCCTCGCCAGATTCAAGCTCGCAAGCGCGACGACCCAAGGAGAAATTTTACTACTCACAAATCCCAAAGGAGTAATGAGAACAACTTTCTTCGAGGTGGTAGATGGTGATATGTGATATAACATCATTCCGGGAAGGCCATGGCTGCACAAGATAAAAGTTGTACAATCAACATATCATCAATTGCTGAATTTTCCAATGCCCGAAGGAGTTAAAAAGATAAGGGGTGACCAAACGGTGGCAAGGAAGATGAATGAAACTTCGTCTCCAGTAGCAAAGGAAAAGAACATGCGACATAGCGATTAGAAGAACTGGGCACCTACTCCCTAACTAGATGAAGTTTGCCCGGGGGCAGAAACGTTGGAATATTATCATGTTCCAAGGTACTTCTAGGTTCCAGAAGAGACAGATGCAACAAAATCCACAGCGAAAGAGCTTGAGCAAATTGCATTGTTTGAACAATTCCTATAAAGGAAATTTCCCTTAGGGACAAGACTACACCTTGAGCTCATATCTGGCTTTATTGAATTCCTTAAATTTAATGCCAATTGTTTTGCATGATCGCATGCGTATACGACAGGTATCCCGATGAAGATATACACAAGTTAACTTTGGATCCCAACATACCCCTGATAAGGCAAAAGAAATGCCATATTGCTGAAGCCATGAATAAATTCATCAAAGAAGAGGTAACTCGCTTACTTAATATGGGTTCAATCCGAGAGTTAAAGTATACAGACTGTCTAGCCAATGTAGTAGTATTCCTAAGAGGAACAATAAAATTCTCATGTGTGTAGATTATATAGATTTGAATAAAGCGTGCTCGAAAGTCTCATTCCCACTGCCAAACATCGATCTAATGATTGATGCTACGATCAGGCATGATTTAATGAGTTTCTTCGATGCTTATTCCGGGTACAACCAAATTAAGATGAACTAGAGGATCAGGAAAAACTTCATTTATAACGAATTTCGTAACATATTGCTATAATGTGATGCCCTTCGGGTTGAAAAACACCGGAGCCACTTTTCAACGGCTCGTAAACAAGATGTTTGAAAATCAAATAGGAAAAGCTATGGAAGTTTATATAGAAGATATGCTCGTTAAGTCTATGAACACAGGTGATCACCTTAAACATTTGCAAGGAACTTTTGACATCTTACGGAAGCATAATATGAAACTTAACCTTGAGAAATGCGTGTTCAGAGTTAGATCTGGAAAGTTTCTGGGATTTCTGGTATCATAGAGGGGAATTGAGGTAAACCCCAATAGGATGAAGTCCATAGCAGACATCCCGGACCAGTTGTCAAACGTGAAAGAAGTCCAAAGGCTCACAGGGAGATTGGCAGCTTTGAGCAGGTTCATTTTACGGTCATTAGAAAAATGTCATATCTTCTTTGCACTTCTCAAAAAGAAAAATAATTTATAATAGACTCGGGGGTGCCAGAAGTCTCTGAGGGATTAGAAGAAGTGCTTGTCAATCCCTCCATTGCTTTAAAAGCCAAAACAAGGTAAAATGTTGCTAGTATACCTCACGATCTCAAAAGTTGCAGTAAGTGCATTTTTAGCCCGTGAGGAAGAACATACGCAATATCCTATTTATTATGTTAGTAAAATTTTAACAGGAGAAGAAACTCGCTACCCACATTTGGAGAAACTAGCCTTAGCTCTCGTAATTACCGCTCGGAAGTTGAGGCCTTACTTCCAATGCCACCCGATAGCCATGGTTACAACTTTCCCTTTGCGTAGCATCCTTCATAAACCCAAGCTCTCGAGTATATTGGCCAAAATGGACCGTCAAAATGAGTAAGTTCGATATAGAATATAAACCAAGAACTGTAATTAAGTCGCAAGTCTTGGCTGACTTCGTAGCCAATCTTAGTTTCAGACTAGTACCTCTGGCAACCAAAGAGGCAGTAATGGTGTCAAAATCGACATCAAAGGTTTGGACCTTATTTGCGGACGGATCTTCCAATGTAAAAGGGTTCGGGCTCGGTATAGTATTAATCACGCCTTCGGGGGAAACCCTAAGGCAAGCCATCACAATGATCATTTTAACTAATAATAAAGCAGAATATGAAGCTTTGATTGCAGGGCTCAAACTGGCCTGGGGACTCGACTCCGAGGTTATCAAAATCAAATGCGACTCTCAGCTTATGGTAAATCAGATTTTTGGGATCTACGAAACCAAAGAGGAGCACATGCAATAATACGTGGTAAAGGTCCAGGCTTTGTTAGAGCGATTTCGAAAGTGGTCAATTACTCATATCCCGAGGGAAGAAAAGGTAGAAGCATGCGCATTGGCTAACCTCAAATCATCGATGGAAATAAAGGAATCAAAGTCCGAAATGGTAGTATAACTAATGAACTAAATCCTAGATACAAATGGTTACAATGAGGTAAATGCGACTAATTTGGTCTGGGACTGGATGAATGAGATCATCGATTATCTCGAGCATGGGAAGCTATCCAAAGACCCCAATGCATCGATGTTGCGCACCAAATCAGCGGGATATAGCTTCAAGAAAGACCAATTGTGCAGAAAATCTTTTCAAGGCTCGCTGGCCCGATGCTTAGGGGCATCCGAAGCTAATTATGTCATGAGAGAGGTCCATGAAGGGATATGCGGCAACCATTCGGGTGCAGATTCCTTAATGTTGAAGTTGGTAAGGGAAGGATATTATTAACACCGAATGGAATATGATGCCAAAGACTTCGTGTGAAAGTGTGATAAGTGCCAACACTACGCACTAGTGCATCAACCGACAGAACCATTACATTTGGTTCTATCCCCATAGTCGTTCATGAAATGGGGGATGAACATTAACGGACCACTACCATCGGTCCCCGGAAAGGTAAGATTTCTTTTAGTTTTGATTGACTAGTTTTCTAAGTAGGTGGAAGCAGGTCCTTATTAGAATATTGGAGAACGCTAAGTATTGGATTTCTTGAAAATATAATTTACTGGTACGAAATACCAAAAGAGATAGCATGCGACAATGGTCCACAATATATCGGTGCAAAAGTTACAAAGTTCCTTGAAGATTTAAAAGTAAAGAGGATCACATCTTCACCCTATTATCCGAGCGCAAATGGTCAAATGGAGTCAATGAACAAAGTGATTATTCAAAGCCTCAAGAAAAGGTTAGAAGTGGCTAAAGGTAATTGGACCAAGGAATTACCTGGTGTTCTATGGCCATATCGAACAACGGCCAAGTCGAGCACACAGGAAACCCCCTTTTCCCTTGTGTACAGTGCAAAAACTTTAATCTCGGTGGAAGTAGGGGAACCCACCTTGAGATATTCCCAGGCAGATGAACAATCAAACAACAAAGCAATATTAGTCAACTTGGAGCTGCTCGATGAATGTAGGGACTTGGCGCATGTAAGAATGGCAGCTTAAAAGCAGAGAATGGAGCGTTGTTATAATCGAAGAGCCAACCTACGTTGTTTTAATGTAGGAGACTTGGTCCTAAGGAAACTGACTCAAAATACTCGGGAGCTCAACGCAGAGAAGCTAGGTCCAACATAGGAATGTCCCTACCAGATCTCAGCTGTCACAGGGAAATGTTCATATGAATTAGAGAACCAAAATGGAGAAACGTTGTCCAGCAACTGGAATGTGTCGTACCTCAAAAGACATTATTGCCGATGAACATCATCTGAGCGAAAAGTATGTGCTCCACTCTTTTTTCTTTCATTCAGGTTTTGTCCCAATTGGGTTATTCTGGCAAGGTTTTTAACGAGGTAGCAATAGAAAGCATACTACAAAGACAACAACAATAAGACCTTTAATCGCAAGGTACTCAAGCAAAGATTCACTCCGAATCGGTCAGATAGTCTTTGGCTCTATAGCAAACTTCCCACCGAGAAATTAAGTTTGCTATAGGACAACAATTACCTAAATGTTCACAAGTGCAAACTATTAAAGGATTGTTAGATAGTCTTTTGCTCGACATCATATATTCGTAAGGGGAAGTGAAGTTTGTTACCGAGCATAAGATTGTCTAGCAATTCATTAATGGGGTCCTCGAAGATACAAGACTTCCAGTGTCCCAATTTGCATTCTTCGCATCGAACAATGGGAGGGGGATGATATGTGGATAAGGCAATAATAGCTGCCATGTCGATCGAAATCAAAAAATCAGAAACATAATTGCATCATCGGGACCGGGGACTGCGCGGCTAGCCATGTAGAAACAAGCTTTACAAATTAGCCACAAGTGAAGGCAATTTCTCTTTAGCATAGCAAATGTTTATGTACTTTTCATTTTGAAAATAGAAGGAACAAAATGAAATTCTTTTGTTTTTATCTTATTTCTTGTCCGAACGATGAAGTAACTTTTTCATTTGAAAGTTAAACAAGTACTTCAAATGCTAGTGCTGTAATGAACAGGAGACATCTCTTCAAGAGAACCTAAACATCAGAGGGTCCTCTTTTATAAAAACCCTCACGTTAAAGGGTTGATTTAAGAAGAACTTATGCCCGGAATCAAAATGTCTTCGGGAAAATACACTCGAGGTCGCATACAAAAGGACGCATAAAGTGTACTTGCACAAATACTTATAGAGGTCCTCATGTAAAAGGGGTAATTTCAGAAGAACTTATGCCCATAATACTTGCGGGATAAATACATCCAAGGCTTCACATAATAAGACGCAAACAATAAAACTTGCACGAAACTCTTAAGAGAAAAGAAGAGAATGCAAAGATTAAAACTTGCATAACGAAAGAAAGAGTGAAACAATACTTGAGAAAAAAGACATTTACATTTATAGTCACACGCCAAAATGGCACATATATAGGAATTGGAAAAAGAAAAAGAAAAAAAAAAAAGAAGCTAAACTACAGCATCTTCAGAACCCGGAGGAAGAGAAGTGTTCGCGCTCTGGGAGAATTAGATGGATCCGCCGATGGCTCAACACTTTGTTCTTCACCAGTTTGGCCTTCAACATCATCATCTGATTCTTCTTCCGTTCCCGAGAACTCGGAACCAGAATCAGAAGGACTAGGAGCATCTGGCCCCATCGGGAGACCATATTTAGCAGCCAACTCAAGCTCACAGGCCTTAGCAATTTCAGCATCAAAGTCAATGATACCAGCAAGGCAACTATCTGTATAAGGTAAAATATGCTGTGACATGTGGCCATCCAAAAGAGGGACGGCTAGAACCTAAAATGGGGGGATGGCCAAGACCGAAGGCAACTTTTCTGTTTGTCACCGAAAATAATAATTCTCATAAAAGTGTGATAAATATTCTTTGTCCGATAGCATTTAATAGGAAATATTCCATGGTATTAAGAACGATTGTCCGTTACAGAGAATTTAGCATTTATGTCAACTGTTACATCTTCATTAACAATTCTCATAATTGATATTAAAGAGGGGTACAATCCTAGGACCTCATTCCCTAGACGTAGCTATAAATAATAAGCTCGGTTATCATTGTAAGGGATACGATTTTTTTGGAAAAAATATGCTACATTCTATTCAATGCTTAATATAATCTTATTTTCTTGCTTTTTGATTTCATTGTTGTCATGCCCGGAAACCCTATTTTCGGAACTGCTGTTTCTACTAGTTCGTCTACATTCTAAGGCGAAGTATTGCATAATTCTTTAATTTTTTTTTATTTCAGGATCAAATTAATTTACTTGTCTAGAAACTACGTATAAAATCAACTGTATTGTTTTACGAGTAGACAGACATTTACCTACCCAGGTAGTGTATTAAAACATAATTCTTATTTACATTACTTCAAAACACATGAAAAAACCGAAGATATCTGAGAAGCATCTTTACGCTTTAGAACTTCCCTTTTTTCTTCTACATGTCTATGTGTTTCAAAAACTCTAAAGAAGTTTGGTCAGCTACATCCCATATTAATTTAGGTCGATGGATGATATTTATGGCCCCTACTAACTGTCACGATCCAGATTTTCCACCCTCGGGAGTCGTGATGGCTCCTACTAATAGGAGCTAGGCAAGTCAATTATCAATTACCTCTTTTAGCGAACATCGACAATATTAACAAAAATGAAGCATTTAACAATAAAGCGGAAGTCTCAAATAAAATTCACTAAAAGTAATGCGGAAGTTTAACAATCATCTACCCAAGACTGGTGTCACAATACTCATGAACGTCTAGAGAATACTAAATACAAGGTTTGAATGAAACATAAAACTGTCTGCTACGGTACAACAATAACAAACTGAATAAAATAGAAAGGACTCTGGCCCTGCGGACGTTAGCAAGGCTACCTCGAATGTCCCTGGACTGGAAACTCGCTCCCTGAATGCTACTACTACTCAAATGCTGCTCCAACACCTGGATCTGTGCAAACAGATGCACAGAGTGTAGCATCAGCACAACCGACCCCATGTGCTTGTAAGTGCCTGGTCTAACCCCGGCAATGTAGTGACGAGGCTAGACCTGACTACCAAACAAACCTGTGCTGTTCAAATATATATATATATATATATATATATATATATATATATATATATATATATATATATGGGCAAAAGAAGAGAATACAGAAGTTTAACAAGTCAAGAGGGAGGGGAAGCATGTTGTAGGGGCTGTAGCAGTTTAGAATGCAAGGTCAATAAATAAGAAATGAAACGGTACAACTACAAAGTCAATGAGAGTGATAAATCGAACATGGCACGGAATGTCCCCTCGTGCATTAATAATCAAAATATGGCACGGAATATTCCTTCGTGCATTAATAATCAAAACATGGCACGGAATGTCCCTTCGTGCATTAATAATCAAAGCATGGCATGGAATGTTCCTTCGTGCATTAATAATCAAAACATGGCACGGAATGTCCCTTCATGCATTAATAATCAAAACATGGCACGGAATGTCCCTTCATGCATTAATAATCAAAACATGGCACGGAATGTTCCTTCGTGCATTAATAATCATAATATGGCACGGAATGTTCCTTCGTGCATCAATAATCAAAACATGGCACGGAATGATCCTTCGTGCAGATATAATCAAAACATGGCACGGAATGTTCCTTCGTGCATTAATAATAAAAACATGGCAAGGAATGATCCTTCGTGCAAATATAATCAAAATATGGCACGGAATGTTCCTTCGTGCAAATATAATCAAAACATGGCACGGAATGTTCCTTCGTGCGATAATAATCAAACATGGCACGGAATGACCCTTCGTGCATAAATATTCAAAATATGGCACGGAATGACCTTTCGTGCATAGTCACTCTTACTCACCCAAACAACAATCACAACCAAATGGGGCGAGGGGATAGACAAACAATATTAAATATTTCGGCAAGGGAGAACAAAGAAAAATAGCTAAATCCCGGCAATGGAAATAATCAATATACTCAAAACATCCCGGCAAGGGAATAATCACATCTCTTTCTATCACGTTCATTTCTTACTTTATAATCAAGTCAAAAATCGAGCCAACGATCCAAGGAGTTTACAAATCATATTTCCTTCTCATTCTCTTCATATCATATAGAAACCATAAATTAACAAGGAAGAGTCACTACCGATTCCCAAATAAGCACAAATAAGGACTCACGGTCATGCTAGACACTGGTATATAGATACTCGTCACCATGCCTATACACCATACTCAACATTTAGCAATTAGCAAATAATACTCTAATCCTATTCCCTCAAGCCAAATTTAAATCAAACACTTACGTCGGTCCAAAGAATGGCAATCAATCCTCAAATACCGCCTTTCCTCTACAATCCGACTCCGAAACAATGATATCTAGGCATAATTAATTCAATAATATCAACAAAGACTCAATGGAAACATCCCATAGCCTAGATATGAATTTCCTAACATTCTTCCAAAAATACCAAAATTCGACACCGGGCCCACATGGTCCAAACACGAGGCTCGGACCAAAACCCAATCACCCATAACCCTACTAGTTCAAACATGCAATTTGTTTTAAGATTCGACCCCAAATTGAGGTTGAATCATCCAAAATTCTCAGAACCCAAACTCTACCCAAAACCCCTAATTTTCTACTTTGATTTCATAATTTAGGTCTAGGATTTCAGTAATTAATGAAAAAGAGTGAAGGAATTAGGTGGGAAATCACTTACCCAACGACTTTGGTGAAGAAGAGATTCAAAAATCGCCCCTAGAGCTTGGAGAAGACTAGTTTTATGAAAAATGGGAGTAATCCCGTAATGGGTCTGTTTTGAGCTTTTAAATTAACTGGGCAAAATTGCTCTATGCGATCGCGGAAAGGGTATTGCGATCGCATGAAGTAGAGGTCTTTAGTCACTGCGATCGCGGAAAGGGCTAATGCGAACGCATAGAGGAAATATGACTGGGGCAAGGAAAATGCTCTATGCGATCGCGAGGTGGGCAATGTGATCGCATAGGGATGGGAAGCTGGGCACTACGATCGCACAAGGGTTGTTGCAATCGCATAGCACAAAACTAGGCTCTTGAAGTTTTTACACTATGTGATCGCGGGAGAAGCTATGAGATTGCATAGAACAACGTACCGGATATCAGAACTGAACACTTTCTGTAATTTTACTAAGTTCAAAACACCCCGAACCACCTCCGAATCACTCCCGAACCCTCGGGGCTCCTAACCAAACACACACACTAACTCAACAACCTCATACGAACTCAATCGTATGATCATATTGCCAAAATAACATCAGAATAAATGAATCAAGCCTCAAATTCTTCATTTTTCATTCTAACTTCATAAACTTCAAATTTTAGATAATTAGGTCCAAAACACATCAAATGACGTCCGATTTCGACCAAACTTTACAGAAAGCGCTTAACACATATTTAAGACTTGTACCGAGCACTGGAACCAAAATACGAGGCCGATACCATAGTCTTTTAATCAATTTTTATTTCCATTTTTCTTAATAATTTCATAAAAACAATTTCATAGAAAAAATTCTTTTACTCGGGTTCTAGAACTCGGATTTCGACTCCGGGCACATGCCCGAGTCCCATATTTTTCTACGGATGCTCCGGGACCGTCAAATCGCGCGTTCGGGTCCGTTTACCAAAAATGTTGACCGGAATCAACTTTAATCATTTTAAAGCCACATTTTGAAAATTTTCACAGAATTTAACATATAATCTTTCCGGCTACATGCCCGAACTGTCCACGCAAATCGAGAAAACTAAAAATGAGGTTTTCAAAGCCTCGGAAGCACGGAAAAAAGAGAAATCCAGTGATGACCCTTTGGGTCGTCACATTCTCCACCTCTAAAATAATCGTTCGTCCTCGAATGGACAAAAGAAAGAAGTGCTGAGTCAGGAAATAGATGAGGATAACGGCTCCGCATATCAGACTCGGACACCCAGGTCGACGCCTCAAGAGGCTGACCTCTCCACTAGACATGCACCGAAGGGAAACTCTTCGACCTCAACTGGCGAACCTGCCGGTCTAGAATAGCTACTGGCTCCTCCTCATAGGACAGATCCTTGTCCAACTGGACAGTGCTGAAATCTAACACATGGGTAGGATCGTCGTGATACCTCCGAAGCATAGACACATNTGAGCCGAACGAAGCCTGTCCTGAATGATCTTGACCTTATCCAAGGCCTCCTGGACTAAATCTGTACCCAATAACCGAACCTCTCCCGGCTCAAACCATCCGACTGGAGACCGATATCGCCTACCATACAACATCTCATATGGAGCCATCTGAATGCTGGACTGGTAGCTGTTGTTGTAGGCAAACTCTGCTAAAGGCAAAAACTGGTCCTACGAGCCTCCAAAATCAATGACACAGGCTCGGAGTATATCCTTCAATATTTGAATAGTCCTCTCGGGCTGGTCGTCCGTCTGAGGATGAAATGCTATGCTCAACTGAACCTAGGTGCCTAACTCCTACTGTACTGCTCTCCAAAAGCGCGAGGTAAACTCCGTACCCCGGTCCAAAATGATAAATGTCGGCACCCTATGATGGCGAACAATCTCTCAGGTGTAGATCTCAGCTAACCTCTCCGATGAATAGGTGGCTGCAACAGGAATAAAATGCACTAACTTGGTCAGCCTATCAATAATGACCCAAATAGCATCAAACTTCTTCCGAGTCATCAGAAGTCCGGTAACAAAATCTATGGTAATCCTCTCCCACTTCCGCTCGGGAAGCTCAATCCTCTGAAATAAACCACCAGGCCTCTGATGCTCATACTTGACCTGCTGACAGTTCAAACATCGAGCCACATATGCAACTATATCTTTCTTCATCCTGCGCCACCAATAATGTTGTCGCAAGTCCTGATACATCTTCGCGGTGCCCGGGTGAATAGAATACCGCGAACTATGGGCCTCCACTAAGATCAACTCTTGAATCTCATCAACATTGGGCACACAAACTCGCCCCTGCAACCTCAAAACACGATCATCATCTAAGGTCACCTTCGTGGCACCTCTACGCTGCACCGTGTCTCTTAGAATATATAAATGGGGATCATCAAACTGTCGATCACGGATACGCTCCAATAATGAAGAACGAGCGACCGTGCAAGCTAACACTCTGCTAGGCTCAGAAATGTCCAACCTCACAAATCGATTGGCCAAGGCTTGAATATCCAAAGCAAGAGGTCTCTGGCTGACCGGAACATAAGCAAGACTACCCATGCTGGCGGACTTTCTACTCAATGCATCGGCCACCATATTGGCTCTCCCTGAGTGGTATGAAATAGTAGCATCATAATCCTTCAATAGCTCCAACCACCTCCACTGCCTCAAGTTCAACTCCTTTTGCTTGAACAAGTATTGGAGACTCTTGTGATCCGTGTACACCTCACACGTTACTCCATATAAGTAATGCCTCCAAATTTTCAAAGCATGAACAATGGCTGTCAACTCTAGATCATGGACCGGATAATTCTTCTCGTGGATCTTCAATTGCCTCGAAGCATAAGCAATGACTCTGCCATCCTGCATGAATACCGCACCAAGCTCAATACGGGAAGCATCATAATAAACTATATAAGGCCCTAAGCCTGTGGGCAATACCAATATCGGTGCCGTAGTCAGAGTTGTCTTGAGCTTCTGAAAGCTCGCCTCACACTCATTCGACCAACTGAACTGGGCACCCTTCTGGGTCAACCTGGTCATCAGGGCTGCTATAGATGAAAACCCCTCCACGAACCGACGGTAATAACCTGCTAACTCCAAAAAAACTCCAAATCTCAGTCGCTGAAGCTGGTCGAGGCCAATTCTTGACTGCCTCAATCTTCTTCGGGTCCACCTGAATACCCTCTACTGATATGACATGACCCAGAAATTCAACCGAACTCAACCAGAACTCGCACTTCGAGAACTTAGCATATAACCGACTATCCTTCAGAGTTTGAAGAACCACTCTGAGGTGCTGCTCGTGCTCCTCCTGGTTGCGGGAGTACACCAGAATATCATCAATAAAGATTATCACGAACAGGTCCAAGTATGATCAGAACACTCGGTTCATCAACTCCATAAATGCTGCTGGGGCGTTGCTCAACCCAAACGACATGACCAAAAACTCATATTGCCCATACCGAGTGCGGAACACTGTCTTAGGGACATCAGACGCCCTAATACTCAACTGATGGTAACCAGATCTCAAGTCTATCTTTGAAACACCTTCGCACCCTGAAGCTAGTCAAACAAATCATCAATCCTTGGTAGTGGATACTTGTTCTTAATCGTCACCTTGTTCAATTGCCAGTAATCAATGCACATCCTCATCGATCCATCCTTTTTCTTCAAAAATAATACTGGCACACCCCAAGGAGAAACACTAGGCCTGATAAAACCATTCTCTAGCTAATCTTGCAACTGGTCCTTTAACTCCTTCAACTCTGGCGGGGCCATGCGATACGACAAAATAAAAATGGGCTGCGTGCCTAGGGCCAGATCAATACAGAAATCAATATCCCTGTCGAGCGGCATACCCGGAAAGTCTGAAGGGAAAACCTCGGGGAACTCCCGAACAATAGGAACAGAGTCAATAGGAGGAATCTCTCTGCTAGAATCGCGAACATACGCCAGATAAGCTAGACACCCCTTCTCGACCATGCGTCGAGCCTTTACATAGGAAATAACACTGTGGGTGGCATGACCTGGGGTCCCTCTCCACTCTAATCAGGGCAAATCTGGTAAAGCTAAGGTCACGATATTGGCGTTACAATCCAAGATAGCATGATACGGGGACAACCAATCCATCTCTAATATTAGGGGTGTTCACGGTTCGGTTTGGTCGGTTTTTGATTAAACCAAAACCAAACCACATTAGTCGGTTTTTAAAATTTTAAAACCAAATCCAAACCAAATTAAATACAAACCATCGATTTGATTGTTGTTGGTTTGGTTCGGTTTTTCGGTTCTTAGTAAGCTAATGATAAGTCGATAATATTAAAACAATGCTAGACAACAATCTGAAAATAATTTGCCAAATTTATACTTTTTATATATTTCTTTGAGAACTGAAAGTTTATTTACCTGTTTATATGAAAAGAATGAACAAAAAACAAACTAAAAGTTTGCTTTCTCAAGCTTTAGCCATTGTTGTCTTGCAATTTGAATGTGCTTTCTTTACTCTAATGGTATTTTTTTTACTCTTATTTTAGGCAAAAAAATGTGCAGAGGGTTAGAGAATTAAAGTCTATTAATGAAAAGAAAATTGGTCGAATCATATTATTTTGGGATTAGGCAATATTTTAAGATATAACAGGATAAACTAAAATTCAAAATAAGAATTAAAATTATTAACAAAAAGATATTATATTGTATATAAATAATTATTAAATTTTATATAGAATTAATTGGTTTGGTTCGGTTTATTTTTTGGTTTTTTAAAATAGACCCAAAACCAAACCAAATATTATCGATTTTTAAAATTTAAAACCAAAACCAATCCAAATAAAAAAAATATCGGTTTACTTCATCGGTTTGGTTCGGTTTTCGGTTTGGATCGGTTTTCCGTCAAACCGTGAACACCCCTACCTAATATAACGTCGAAATCCACCATGTCTAAGAGCAATAAATCAACACGGGTCTCAAGACCCTCAAACACTACCACATAGGAATAATGAACTCGGCCGACCACTACAGAATCACCCACCGGTCTAAATACATAAATAGGAATACCCAAAGCATCACTAGGCATAGCCAGGTGGGGTGCAAAAATAGGACGACACATATGAATACGTAGACCCCTGAAGCATCTCTAATACAAATCAGAATGGTACCTGTAGCGTCTGCACCTGAAGACTCAGCCTCTGGCCTGGTTGCTGGCTGGCCTCTACCTCTGACGACCTAAACTCCACCTCTAAGACCTCTACCTCCACCTCTAACACCTCTGCCACCGCCTCTAGCTGGCTTGGCAGGCTGTGGAACCTCCGGTGCCTGAATCATAGCACGAGAACTCTGATGCTGGAAGCTGCCATAAACTCGAGGGCAATATCTGACAATGTGCCTCGGATCACCACAAGCATGGCAAGACCTCGTCTGCTGCGGCTGAGCACCCCTCAACCTCGGGCAAACCCTCTTGAGATGACCATACTCGCCACACTCATAACATCCACGTGAATGCTGAGGGAACTGAGGCTGACCCTGTCGACCTGAATGACCACCTGAAGTACCATGAGTGACACGGGAAGCTGACTGAAAGGGCCTGGGAGGATGGACTCTACCATAAGTACCTCTACCTCCAGACGAGGTACCACTGAACCTACTTGCACGACGGGGCCTCTTTTCCAACCCATGACCACCTCCCTGTGGCAGAGCTATCTCATCTCTACCGCCCACATTGCCCACCTCCTGAAAAGTGATCTCACTCCCAGCCTAAGCCACTATACCCGGCTGACCTGCCACCACTGGCTGAACTCCTGGAAGCAAACCCGCTCGAATGACACTCTCCATGAAGCCTACCAATCGGACTAGAGCGTCCTAAAGAACTGGGTGGCAATGAACCCCTCTAGGTCCTGAGTTGGGCCCACCGGGACTGCTGGGGCTGGAACCTCCTCCTCCAAATCAACCTGAGGCTCCACCACTGGAGCTGTTGCTGGGGGCTCGAACTGCTGTGCGGTAGAAGAGGAAGCACGTGTTCTCGCCATCTGCGGAGGAAGAGAATAGAAATTCAAACGGTACTTGAAAAATAGAACCGCACGACAAGAAAGAACAAATGTGAAACTTTCCTAACTCTATATCCTCTAGGGGATAAATATAGACGTCTCCGTACCGATCCCTCAGACTCTACCGAGTTTGTCCATGAGTTGTGAGACCTATGTAACCTAGTGCTCTGATACCAACTTGTCAAGGCCCGGATTTCCCACCCTCGGGAGTCGTGATGATGCCTAATAATAGGAGCTAGGCAAGCTAATTATCAATTACCACTTTTACCGAACATCAACAGTATTAACAAAAATGAAGCGTTTAATAATAAAGCGGAAGTCTCAAATAAAATTTACTAAAAGAAATGCGGAAGTTTAACAATCCTCTACCCAAGACTGGTGTCACAATACTCACGAACGTCTAGAGAATACTAAATACAAGGTTTGAATGAAACATAAAACTGTCTGCTATGGTACAACGATAACAAACTGAATAAAATAGAAAGGACTCCGGGCCTGCGGACGTCAGCAAGGCTACCTCGAATGTCCCTGGACTGGAAACTCGCTCCCAGAATGCTACTGCTACTCAAATGCTGCTCCAACACCTGGATCTGTGCAAAAAGATGCACAGAGTGTAGCATCAGCACAACCGACCCCATGTGCTGGTAAGTGCCTGGCCTAACCCCGGCGAAGTAGTGACGAGGCTAGACCGGACTACCAAACAAACCTGTGCAGTTCAAATATATATATATATATATATATATATATATATACGCAATAGAAGAGAATACAAAAATTTAACAAGTCAAGAGAGAGGGGGAGAATGATGTAAGGGCTGTAGAATGCAAGGTCAATAAATAAGGAATGAAACAGTACAACTACAAAGTCAACGAGAGTAATAAATCGAACATGGCACGGAATGTCCCTTCGTGCATTAATAATCAAAACATGGCACGGAATGTTCCTTCGTGCATTAATCATCAAAACATGGCACGGAATGTCCCTTCGTGCATTAATAATCAAAACATAGCACGGAATGTCCCTTCGTGCATTAATAATCAAAACATGGCACGGAATGTCCCTTCGTGCATTAATAATCAAAACATGGCACGGAATGTTCCTTCGTGCATTAATAATCAAAACATGGCACAGAATGTTCCTTCGTGCATTAATAATCAAAACATGGCACAGAATGATCCTTCGTGCAAATATAATCAAAATATGGCACGGAATGTTCCTTCTTGTAAATATAATCAAAACATGGCACGGAATGTTCCTTCGTGCGATAATAATCAAACATGGCACGGAATGACCCTTCGTGTATAAATATTCAAAATATGGCACGGAATGACCCTTCGTGCATAATCACTCTTCCTCACCCAAATAACAATCACAACCAAATGGGGTGAGGGGATAGACAAACAATATTAAATATTCCGGCAAGGGAGAATAAAGCAAAACAACTAAATCCCAGCAATGGAGATAATCAATATACTCAAAACATCCCGACAGGGGCATAATCACATCTCTTTCTATTGTGTTCATTTCTTACTTTGTAATCAAGTCAAAAATTGAGCCAATGATCCAAGGAGTTTATAAATCATATTTCCTTCTCATTCTCTTAATATCATATAGAAACCATCAATTAACAAGGAAGAGTCACTACCGATTCCCAAATAAGCACAAATAAGGACTCACGGTCATGCTAGACACTGGTATATAGATACTCATCACCATGCCTATACACCGTATTCAACATTTAGAAATTAGCAAATAATACTCTAATCTTATTCCCTCAAGCCAAAGTTAGATCAAACACTTACCTCGGTCCAAAGAATAGCAATCAATCCTCAAATAGCGCCTTTTCTCTACAATCCGACTCTGAAATAATGATATCTAGGCATAATTAATTCAATAATATCAACAAAGACTCAATGGAAATATCCCATAGCCTAGATATGAATTTCCTAGCATTCTTCCAAAAATACCAAAATTCGACATCGGGCCCACATGGTGCAAACACGAGGCTCGGACCAAAACCCAATCACCCATAACCCCACGAGTTCAAATATGCAATTTTTTTAAGATTCGACCCCAAATTGAGTTTGAATCACCCAAAATTCTCAAAATCGAAACTCTATCCAAAACCCCTAATTTTCTACTTTGATTTCATGATTTAGGTCTAGGATTTCAGTAATTAATGAAGAAGAGTGAAGGAATTAGGTGGGAAATCACTTACCCAAAGGCTTTGGTGAAAAAGAGCTTCAAAAATTGCCCCTAGAGCTTGGAGAAGACAAGTTTTATGAAAATGGGAGTAATCCCGTAATGGTTCTGTTTTGAGCTTATAAATTAACTGGGCAAAATTGCTCTATGCGATCGCGGAAAGGGCATTGCGATCGCATAGAGTAGAGGTCTTTAGTCACTGCGATCGCGAAAAGGGCTAATGCGAACGCATAGAGGAAATATGACTGGGGCAAGAAAAATGCTCTATGCAATTACGAGGTGGGCAATGCAATCGCATAGGGATGGGAAGCTGGGCACTGCGATCGCACAAGGGCTATTGCGATCACATAGAACAAAACTAGGCTCTTGAAATTTTCACACTATGCGATCGCGGGAGAAGCTATGCGATCACATAGAACAACGTACCAGATATCAGAACTGAACACTTTCAGCAATTTTACTAAGTTCAAAATACCCCGAACCACCTCCGAATCACTCCCGAGCCCTCGGGGCTCCTAAAAAACATACACACTAACTCAACAACCTTATACGAACTCAACCGTGCGATCAAATCGCCAAAATAACATCAAAATAAATGAATAAAGCCTCAATTCCTCATTTTTCATTCTAACTTTATAAACTTCAAATTTTAGATAATTAGGTCCGAAACATGTTAAATGACGTCTGATGATGATAGGCTATAATTACGTATTTTAGTCGCTTATTACACTCGAGTTTACTGCACTTTAATTGAGTTTGAGCTTTAATCGCTAGTGTTTTGCACTAATTGTGTGTTTTATGCCTTGTAGGTGTGATTCCGAGCTATATAGATGTTATGGAATGAATTTAAGTGATTTGAAGCTTTGAAGTCTGAGTAAAAGCTCAAGGAATTAAGCCAGGATTGTGTTCGGGGGTCAAATTTGGTAATTAAGTACGAACGAAGACTCGAGGAGGCATATTGCGCACTATCTAGTAAAATAGACATAACCTTTTGGTAAGACCTCCATTTGGGATCCATAATATATGGTTGAAATTCTAACTCAAAGGACTACAACTTTCATGTTTTGCGTTTTTCCCAATTCCAATCGGAACAGGGTGAAAAACCGTGGTTTCACCGCGACCGCGGCAGAACGGCGGCAGAAAATCAGAGACCATGTTTGGCCGCGGTTCTGCTGCGTTTTGACCGCGGTCGCGCCGCTCCAGGCGTAAAAAAGAGTCCTATTTCGTCCGGGACAAGTTTATTTCGGCCCTACACTATTCCAACTTGTATAAAAGGCGTCCTAAACCTATTTAGGAGCGGAGGAGACATATTTTGGACACAAATTAGACCTAAGGAGGCAAGAGACACTACTAGAAGGTTAGACGACACCCTTGGAGGCAAGAACACATTGGAAGCAAGGCGGAGAATTCTTATACGAGTTTTTCCTTCCTCTTCCTATTTTTCATTGTTGGTTATGACTTTTAGTATTGTAGTTTTACATACTATTATGAATAGCTAATTTGTTATCTAGGGTTTTGATAGAACCTTTTGTAGGATAAATTCTTGTTATGTTTTTATATAATTGAGCCATAGCTTTTCTCTATTTGTTCAACTACGTTTATATTGTGGTTGGTTGAAGAGCTCTCAATTAGCCGTGCCTATTTAGTATGCATTGCTCGGGAGAGAGTGCATATTTAGGTAATTGTTGAACAACACCACTCCCAGAGTATATGAGAGATCAATAACCGAGGGTTTAAAGGCGGGATTAGGAATAACGAAGCCTTGGGTGCGATCTGAAGTGAGCTGTATTAAAAGCCAGCTAGCGTAGCTCGGGAGAGTGCGTCTAGTAAATTATTGTAATTGCTCGGGAGAGAGTTACGGTAATAAGAGTGCTCATGATTGGTAGAGAATACTTAGGCGAAATTATAGAAGACATAGCGGGAAGGATTCCGACAATTGGGGAAATCATAACTCTAGACCTCCTTAATCTTGTCTCTAACCCTTAGTATATTTAGTTGTTAATTTAGTATTTTAATTTGTTAGTTAATTATTTAAACACAAGAATCTTAATATCTATAAGTTAGGAATTGTTCAAGCTTGTCTTCTTGGTGATAGTGAACAGCTGTAGCTAAACCTTAGTTCTCTGTGGGATTCGACTCCGGACTTGTAAACCGGATTATATTTGCAACGACCGCATTGTCCTTTTTATAAGGCATAGTTGGGCGTGATCAAATTTTGGCGCCGTTGCCGGGGAACTAACGGTGTAGTTGTAGGTGTACATATTGCTAGGTTTCAAGTTTGAACTTTTATTTTATTATTTGATTTTTTATTATTATTTTTTATTTTAGTTTTATTTGTTTATTTGAGAAACATGACATCATGGAATTATGAGAATTTTGTTGTTGGTAATTCTTCTTTTGATCCTCCTTATGCATATTGTGAAGGAAACCACCCAGGGCAAATTTATCAAAATATTCATGAGAGCGAGTTTTGTGCACCAACTCAATCTTATGTGTGGAATGTGTGTGATATGTGTGGTGGTCAAGATAGTCACTTTCACGGTTGTACTTATATTTCTTACCTTCCCCCAACCCCTTACTTTGATGGTTCTTTTTTTCTGGTGAAGTTAATAGGAACAAAGAACCGATGGAAGCTGACCTAAAGAAGTTCGAAGATATGCTAAAGTGCATTTTAGAATAACAGAGTAAATTACTACTACGGATAGAAAGGCAGGAGGAAACTATTCACAACTTGAATGTTCATATGAGTCAACTGGTTGAAGTTTTTAATGCTCAACAAGCCAATATCGTGAATAGTATCCAAGAAGAGCGTGAATTAGATACAGAAATTGATGAGCTAGAGGAGGATGCTCGAGTAGAACACCAACAATCAATTGCACTAGATTTTGAGGATATCGATATTGTAAAAGAGATACTAGAGTCAACCAAGGATATTGAGGATACATATTTAGTTGACTCTATTGTCATTAGTGTTGAGAATGTAGACAGTCCCAATGTTCATGTAGTTGAGCGCATTGGTCCTCACTCCAAGCATTT
>MU668789.1:0-28920 GCA_026770625.1 Nicotiana glauca
ATTGTCACTTCAAGTTGGAAATAACTCCTTTACGCCCTCACGGGGTGCAGTAAGCCCGTAAAAAAGGAGGTGTGACAAGGTTTACCCAAAAATACGGCTGACAACATCCTTGATTCGTTTAAATTCTAATACTTGTTAACCACCCTTATACACCTTTGTATCATTTAAGACCAATAGGATTAACTTCTTATCATCTTAAAGATAATCCTTTCATGGATTTATATTAACTACCTTATGGCATGAGCTAACATACGTGAATATGGGTTGTAACACCCTCCCCCCAGGAACATTCGTCCTTGAATGTAAGGGTTTATGGGGAGTCCAAATCATCGTAGATTCCAACGGAAATTTCCGGTCAATTTTCCCCTATAAAATGGTCACTAGCAAAATTTGCAAGCATTTAAGCCCAACGTATGGCCTCACAAGGCTACACAAAGCATTATGGATATTTATATCTGCGCATCACTATTTTGTATTAAAGAAGAGTATTCACAAGTTATTGCTTACCTCATAGAGATGTTTCACCTTCCAATGTATCATGTGTTCCACCAGCATTCTTGTTATCTTCATTCTGGAATAGGAAAGGGTATTTAGACTTCATCTCCTCTTCTGATTCCCATGTCATTTCTGCCATATTCTTGTTCCTCCACAATACTTTGACGGAAGCTACATCTTTTGTTCTCAGCTTGCGGACTTGTCGATCTAATATAGCCACTGGTACTTCTTCATATGATAGATCCTCTGTAACTTGTACATCTTTAATAGGAACAACTCGAGAAGGGTCTCCAATACATTTCCTCAACATAGATATGTGGAATACCGGATGGAAAAATTCCAATTCGGATGGCAATTCTAACTCATAAGCAACTTGTCCAATTCGGCGAAGAATCTTATACGGACCGATATACCTTGGACTCAGCTTACCTTTCTTCCCAAAACGCATAACACCCTTCATTGGTGAGATCCTCAGGAAAACCCAATCACCAACCTCAAACTCCAAATCACGACGTCGGATATCGGAATAAGACTTTTGCCTGCTTTGTGCCGTCCTCAATCGTTCCTGTATCACCTTCACCTTCTCAATGGCTTGGTGAATCAAATCTGGACCATATAATTCAGTTTCACCGACTTCGAACCATCCAACTGGTGATCTACATCTTCTCCCGTATAGTGCCTCATATGGGGCCATTTTAATACTGGAATGGTAGCTATTATTGTAGGCAAATTCTATGAGTGGAAGATGGTCATCCCAATTTCCCTTAAAATCTAGAACACATGCTCGTAGCATATCTTCCAGTGTCTGAATGGTACGTTCAGCCTGTCCGTCAGTTTGCGGATGAAATGCAGTGCTGAGATTCACTTGTGTGCCTAAACCCTTCTGAAAAGACCTCCAAAAGTTAGCCGTAAATTGAGCTCCTCGGTCTGATATAATAGATACTGGCACACCATGAAGCCTAACAATCTCCTTGATATACAACTTCGCATAATCTTCTGCTGTGTATGTTGTCTTAACTGGCAGAAAATGGGCACATTTTGTAAGTCGATCAATTATCACCCAGATGGAGTCAAACTTATGATAAGAGCGAGGTAATCCAATAATGAAGTCCATATTAATCACCTCCCATTTCCAGGTCGGAATCTCTATATTCTGAAGCAATCCACCGGGTTTCTGATGTTCTATCTTTACCTGTTGGCAATTGGGACACTGGGCTACAAATTCTGCAATAGACTTCTTCATGTTATCCCACCAATACTGCTCCTTAACATCATGATACATCTTGGTCGAGCCGGGGTGGATGGAATATCGGGATTGATGAATCTCATACATGATCTTTTCTCGCAACCCTGCCACATTAGGCACACATAATCGACCCTGGTATCTCAGGGCCCCATCTTCTCCGACCTCAAAAGCCGTAATTTTACACTGCTGAATACTCTCTCTCAATCGTATTAAGATAGGATCTTCATATTGCCGTGATTTTACCTCCGCTACCAAAGATGATTCTGATGTATTCTGTACAGTAACACCTCCGTCATCAGAGTCTAACAATCTGATTCTCATATTGGCTAGCTGATGAAGCTCTTTAGTCAACCCCCATTTACATGCATCAATATGTACTAAGCTTCCCATTGACTTACGGCTGAGAGCATCTGCCACAACATTAGCTTTACCGGGATGGTACAATATCTCGACGTCGTAGTCTTTCAATAATTCAAGCCACCTACGCTGCCTCAAATTCAACTCTTTCTGCTTGAATATGTATTGTAAACTCTTGTGATCTGTATATATGTCAACATGGACGCCGTATAAGTAGTGCCGCCATATCTTCAAAGCATATATTACTGCAGCCAATTCCAAATCATGGGTCGGGTAATTCTTTTCATGCTTCTTCAATTGTCTTGATGCATAAGCAATCACCTTTCCACGTTGCATCAATACGCACCCCAAACCTATACCTGAGGCATCACAATATACCACATATCCTTCTGTTCCTTCAGGGAGAGTGAGCACTGGTGCGGATGTCAATCGATTCTTCAGTTCCTGAAAACTGCGTTCACAAGTGTCAGACCACTGGAACTTGGTAGCTTTTTGTGTTAACTTAGTCAATGGTGCTGATATAGAGGAAAACCCTTCTACAAATCGCCTATAATATCCTGCTAGCCCTAGGAAGCTACGGACTTCTGATGGTGTTGTAGGTCTCGGCCAATTCTTTACTGCATCGATCTTCTGAGTGTCGACACTAATACCCTCGTCAGATATCACATGGCCAAGGAATGCTACTGAGTTCATCCAGAATTCACATTTTGAGAGCTTAGCATATAACTTACGATCTTGAAGCATCTGTAACACTATCCGTAAGTGGCCCGCATGTTCCGCCTCCGAACGAGAATACACCAGAATATCATCAATGAATACAATCACGAACACATCAAGATAGGGCCTGAATACAGTATTCATGAGATCCATAAAGGCAGCTGGGGCATTTGTTAACCCGAACGACATCACCAAGAACTCAAAGTGCCCATATCTTGTTCGGAAAGCTGTCTTTGGAATATCCTTCTCCTTAACCCTTACCTGATGATACCCTGAACGTAAGTCAATCTTGGAGAAATACTTGGCACCCTGGAGTTGGTCAAACAGGTCGTCAATTCTTGGAAGTGGATACTTATTCTTTATAGTAAACTTATTCAACTGCCGATAGTCGATACACATCCGTAATGACCCGTCTTTCTTTCGCACGAATAGAACTGGCGCACCCCAAGGTGAAGTGCTAGGCCTAATGAAGCCCTTATCCAGCAAGTCCTTCAATTGTGCCTTCAACTCTCGCAACTCTGCCGGGGCCATTCTGTATGGAGGGATAGAGATCGGTTGAGTATCAGGCAACACATCAATGCTAAACTCAATCTCCCTTTCAGGAGGAAGGCCCGGGAGCTCATCTGGGAAAACATCTGGAAATTCATTGACCACGGGGATTGATTTTAGAGTGGGCGTCTTTGCCTCCACATCCCTAACGCGAACGAGATGATAAATGTAACCTTTTGAGATCATTTTCCTTGCCTTAAGATATGAAATAAACCTACCTTTCAGTGTAGCAGTGTTCCCCTTCCATTCAATGACGGGTTCACTAGGAAATTGAAACCTAACCATTTTCGTACGACAGTCAACATTTGCATAGCATGAGGCCAACCAGTCCATTCCCATTATCACATCAAAATCAACCATTTCTAACTCAAATAAATTTGCCGAGGTTTGATGACTACAAATAATCATTGTGCAACCTCTATATACTCTTCTAGCAATCATAGAATCTCCTATCGGAGTAGATACCGCAAGGGGTTTGCTTATCAATTCAGGTTCAATGCCAAACTTATTAGCCACAAAATGTGTAACATATGATAATGTAGATCCCGGATCAATCAGCGCATATACATCATAAGAAAACACAGACAATATACCTATAACAACATCTGGATATGCCTCGAGATCCTGTCGACCTACTAAAGCATAGGTTCGATTTTGAGCACCACTCGAACTCAACACTGCCCCTCTACCTCTACCACGTCCTGTCGATTTCTGAAAACCCCGTGCTGGAGGTCGAACTGATGAGGAAGAACCAGACACAGATCCAGTCGGCTGAGCCATACCATCACCTCCCCTATTAGGACAATCCCGCATCATATGGCCAGGCTGTCCGCAAGAATAACATGAATCAGAACCTCGTTGGCACAGTCCAAAGTGGGCCTTACCGCACTGATCACAACGTGGTGTTGTGGGTCTCGTCTGACTAGTATCCCTGTGATGCTGCGAGCCTGATGCCCGCAAACTCTGACCTGGACCAGAATAGGTAAATCGATCATATCGAGGCCTCTGAAACTGTGGAGGAGCACTAGCTACAGGTGGCGCCAAACTCCTCGAAGACGGTAGCCTGACGCTGCCTCAGAAGTCATCAAAATGACTTGCAAAGCTTTCCCTCTTATGCTGGCCCCTATCCTGCTCCCTATCTGCCCTCTACTGGCGCTTATGATCCTCTAGGGTCTGGGCATAAGCCTGAATAAGGGAAATATCCATGCCCTCCACCAAGGAGGCTATCGTGCATTTATCAGATGTGGTCCCAACCCGTTCACGAACAAATGCACCCTATCACTCATCTCGGCCACCATATGGGGAGCATACCTTGCTAAAGAATCAAACTGCATANACTCATAAAAATCCTTCCACACAGCTGGAGGAGCGTTATGACCCCTGGATCTCTCCCAACTATCATACCAGAGAACTACTAAATCCCGTAGCCGATAAGAAGCTAACTCTACTGCCTCTGTATTACTAACATGCATAACCCGCAATGTACGATAAACCTGGTCAATAAAAGTCTGGGGGTCCTCCTTGGGGTCTGATCCGAAAAACACCGGAGGGTATAAATTAATAAAATCACAAACCCTCGTACTAACTAGTTTATCAACAACACCAGTATTCTACCTCTGAGTCTGAGTAGCTACCAAGCTAGTCAATAACTGCAAAGCACTCCGCATGTCCTGGTCTGTAGTGCCAAGCAGAGGAACTGGAGGCGCTGGGTTCCTCTTAATATCCTCTGGAGGAGACGGAGTAGATGAGGTATGAGACGGCATCTCACTCTGAGCCTCACTTTGGCCTGCTCTGGCTTGGGGCACCTGACTGGTACCCTCTCCCGCAGCTGTATCAAGTCGTCTACTAATTGGTTGCTTCCTAGTCGAAGGCATCGCTGAAAGAAAACAAGGTTAATATTAGAGACGAACACTTACAACTCAACTCTATGCACGATTTAGATTCAGGAAGAAGTTAACAACCCTAGATGTCATGTAGCCTTCCTATTATAAATGTGGCGCGCTACACATCCATAATCAAGACTCTACCAGACATGGCTCATAGACAATCCCTAGGACAAACCTACTCTAATACTAAGTTTGTCACGACCCAGACTGGAGGGCCATGACTTGCACCCGACCATACTTGCCGAGCACCAACGTACATTTTATCTAACCTTCTTTATTATCTTTTAGGGTTGAGGAGATCAATATAAATGGTAGACATGGATCATGGACAACCAACAATAAAATATGATGGCATGAACCTACATAACATGGGATGACCAGACAATCAAGAAACTATATATATATGGTACGACCTACCACGCTATCATGAAAGGCTATACAACAAAAACCAGCCGACAAGGCATACCAAACTATACATGAGTCGACACATGTCTATGAGCCTCTATAGGAACATAAGTACTGCAACATATCCGGAATAGGGCCCCGACATACCAATAATGTCTATAACAAAAATGCATACCAAGACCAAGGCAAGTCCGGAGAAGGGATATCGCCAATCACCGCTGAACTGGACAGCCTACTGTGTTGGGGGAGCTACACCTGCCTGTCTATCAGGATCTGCAGCACAACATGCAGCGTCCACAAATAAAAGGATGTCAGTACGAATAAAGTACTAAGTATGTAAGGCAGGGAACCATAAACACGAACAGTAATGTAAGCATGGATAGAGAATATACAACNATAGTGCAGCTCGTTAGAGTAAAATAGATACATATATGTATAAAGCATGCTCGACTCATGGAATTACGTTATAAACCTTTAGGAGTGACGTAAGGTATCCTTTGTACACGTTATTAGGACTAACTCTTCACTATGAACCTTATAAGAATCAGGAAGTACCAACAACATTGATAACATAAGAATAAGAGAAGCAACATTAACATCAATCGTCCCATAAGAGGGGAAACAATGTAAGTACTGCTAGCTTCTAAGAGTAGAGTATCTTTGGAACCTCGTTCATTACATTATGTATAATCGGAGCCGTGCAAAAGAAGGAAAAGTATAGCCTCACATACCTTGTATATACTTCCCCAATCTCAATCTATGAAATTTTCACACTCCTTAGTCTACGATAAGAGAAACGATACTATCGTTATCATTTAAGCGTCATAACCATTATGTATCGACCACAACCTATTTTACGATAAAATGGATAGCACCTCCCCTATATATATGACTTCACACCATTCAAAAGAATCACCAAACAGCCCAAACAACATCAATAATAATCATATTGNGGCTTGAAATCACCTAGGGTTGATATTTAAGAACATGAGGGAGTATTTACAGAACATAAAACCTTTAAAACAACCTCCCACACGAGCTGAAAAAACACAAAAATGAGCAACAACAAGAAGAACAAGAGACTTACTAGCGCCACGGGATTCCTGACACTTGATTTGTGTTGTTTCCCCTTTGTTTGGGTCTTGAATATTGAGAGAACCTTGAGAGGGTGTTCCTAGGGTTCTAAGGTCTGAAAATAGTGAAAATAAATGACTTAAAACGGGTTGGAGGCGTCCTCTATATATCCAAATGTCTTAAAAGCGCCTTAGTGGGCCCCATAGAGAGGTGCTTGGCGCAGTCTCGCGAAAATGCGAATATCTCTCTACTCCAAGATCGTATCGATGAACGGTTTAATGTGTTAGAAACTAGACTCATATATCTTCAATTTGGTGGTCAACCCATAATTCCAAGTAGATTGGGTGAAAAGCTTAATGATATTTGACCTAAAGTTTAAGTAAAACCATGAACCTAAGTTGCGACAACGTTAGTCGACTTTTGTCTCATAAATTGTTTGACTTCAAGACTTATGATACGGATACTATATGATTCAAATACCTTAAAACACTACCTCTTGAGTGTATTAAGAACCTCTAGGTTTACCCAAAAATACGGCTGACAACATCCTTGATTTGTTTAACTTCTAATACTTGTTAACCACCCTTATACACCTTTGTATCATTTAAGACCAATAGGATTAACTTCTTATCATCTTAAAGATAATCCTTTCATGGATTTATGTTAAATACCTTATGGCATGAGCTAACATACGTGAATATGGTTTGTAACAGTGGCCCCTGCATTCTTCAGGACGAACGACATCATCTTGTAGCAGTATTTTCCCCATGGCGTAATGAAAGCCATTTTCTCAGCATCTTCTTCATCCATCCAGATCTGATGATAACCAGCGAAACAATCCATAAATAATTGTAACTCGTTCATGGCGCAATTGTCAATCAGGATGTGTATGTTTGGTAAAGGGAAGTCATCTTTCGGACTTGCCCGGTTGAGATCCCGGTAGTCAACACAGACTCTGACCTTCCCGTCCTTCTTTGGTACTGGCACAATGTTGGCTAACCATGTCGGGTATTCTACTACCCTGAGAACCTTGGATTTGACTTTCTTAGTGACTTCTTCCTTGATATTCAAACTCATGTTTGCCTTGAACTTCCTGGGTTTCTGCTTTATCGTCGGACACGTTAGATCAGTTGGCAGTTTATGGGCCACAATAGAAGTACTTAGACCAGTCATGTAATCATATGACCAAGCGAATACGTCCTCATATTCCCTTAGCAATTCTTTGTATTCCTTATTTTTTGATAGTCATAAATAAACGTTGATTCGTGTTTCCTTGACATTCTCTTTATTTCCCAGATTAACAATTTTCGTCTCGTCCAGGTTGGACTTAGGTCGATTTTCAAAGTTCTCAACTTCTTTGACGATCTCCTCGGGTATGTCATCTTCCTTTGAATCTATGTCTGTCTATTACATTGTCTCATTACATGTCACAGTCATTGGTTCATCAATATAAGTAATAGTAATGCTGTATAAGTAGAGTAATGAGATAAAATAAAAAGAGTGTTGATTTGTAAGAAAAGATCAAAATGCTTTAATAAAAAGTCCATAACTATTTTGAACATTGAAGATCTAATTGCAGAAATCAAAAATGCGAAAGGAAAAATTAACTAGTAAAAATAAAAGATAGTGCATTATGCTTGTTCAGCGTTGCTACCCCGAGGCTCGCCGGGCTTTGGTAGTTCTGACGGCCCAGTTGTTGAGGTATGTTCCTCCACTTACAACTTGTATGGAAGGACCTTCCTCCCTCGCTTCCTCAAAAACAACACATCAGTCCATGTCATTGTCTTATAAGAATAGGTTCCTTACCGCAGCAAGTGCCTCCTCTTCGTTTATCCCATAAACAATGTCAGCCGGTTGGAAAGCCTGTTCCAAATGCAGTATTGGCTGTTCTAGTGGGTAGTAAGGCCATGGTGGTGACCAGTTGTTGAATTCTTCCCAGGTATACTCATATCCCAGACTGAAAGTGGTACGATATTTCTTGAGTTTTATGGGCTTAGCGATTCCTTGGAGGTTCTTGCCAATCCCCTTGCCAGGTTCGTACCCATTCCAATTCAGTATACTTTCGATCTTGTTATCCCACCCTTTGCCTTTGTCAATAGAATTTACCTGTTTGGTGTGGTGATAGGTTTTCCCACCTAACTTTCTTCTTCCCCCAATTGCCGAAATAGTCTAACGACTGTATATAGGATTTCTACCATCACCGTGGATGATCACTTCTTGATGATTCCATTCAAATTTTACCTCCTGATGCAGTATTGCTGCTACGGCCCCAACGTAAAGGATCCATGGCCGTCCCAACAGCAGATTGTAAGATGTCGGCATGTCTATTACTTGGAAATCAACACCAAGTTGGCCCCATTTGCAAACACATGTCAATCGCACCAATGGTGTACCTTTGGGAGCTGTCGAAAGCTTTTACATTGATAACTCCGTCCTTTATTTTATGCAATCCCTTACCCAACGTCCTGAGTATTACCAACGGATAAATGTTAAGAATGGACCCTCCATCGATCAGGATTCTGGTGATAAAATATTCTTCGCATTGCACGGTGATGTGCAATGCCTTGTTGTGACCCAACCCTTTCGGTGGCAGCTCATCTTTATGAAAAGTGATCTTATGACTTTCCAATACCTGTCCTACCATCTTAGCCATTTCTCCACCGGTGATGTTGCTTGGCAAGTAGGCTTCACTCAGCACCCTCAGCAGGGCATTCTTGTGTGCCCCAAAATTTTGTAGCAAAGCAAGGATGGAAATTTGCTTTGTTTAGCTGGTCGAGGACCGAGTATTCCTTGGGATGTATCTTTCTCCAAAGATCATCCAGCCCGGTCTCGATGATGGGTGGCTGGTTAGAGGCCTACTTTCTCTGCTCAACTAGAGGTTCCGGGGTATAAACTCTACCATTTCTCATCATACCTTGTGCCATAATGGTCTCTTCGAACCTAACCCTACTTTTCCTTCTTGCCTCGGCTGTATAGTCCCATGGTATAGCCTTTGTATGGAATGGCATCATGGTCGACATCACCACTGGAATTGGCGTGTATAGCTTTACTCTGAACGGCGCATGTGCCTTGGGTGGTAAAACTGCAACTTCAAATGGTGTGGTTGCATTTGCTGGAGACACGAGTTCAACCTCAATTAGTGTTGGTGTCGTTGCAGAGAACGTTTTGTCAAACTCAAGTGGCACGGACATATTTACCTCGGTGTCCCCAAAGGGCTGAATCTGGAACATGATCGGATTAAGAGTAACTATCTTATTTGGGTCGTCACCTTCTGTGATCAAACTGATCGATCCCTCGGGATCCCAATCATCCTCTATTTCAATCATGTGAACGACTCCACCATTGTGGTCTGGTAGAGGATTATTACGAACATTTGGAGCAGGTTCCTTTGCCACAATGATCTTGTTATCAATTAAAGTCTGAATCTTGTCTTTCAGAGAATGATATTCATCAATGGTGTGTCATTTCATGCCAGAATGGTATGCACAGGATTTGTTTAGATTAACCCACTGAGAAGGGTTCTCAGGAGTTGCAGCAAGGATGGGGGTGACATAACCAGCAACTTTGAGTCTTTCGTACAAATGGTCAATAGGTTCAGCAACAGCTGTACATTGTTTCGAAGGCCTTTGGTCAAAGTTTGGTCGAGGTCTAGGGAAGTTTTGGCATGTAGAAGGGGATTGATAGTGGGTTGGTTGAGCATTGTAGGCTTGGTAAACATTTGCGGGTTGGGAATATCTGGGTGAAGTAGGCTGATATGTAGGAGGTGGAGGTGATTGATAAGTGGGTGGTGGAGTTTGGTAAGAGGGTGAAGGTGCTTGGTAGTTTGGAGTAGGCTGATATGTGAGTGGAGGCATTGGGTAGGTTTGGTATTTGATGGGAGATTTGGTTCTCTGTGCCACCATTACGTCTCCTACGTCCCTTTTCTTGGACACACCACCTAACTGTAAGGCTTTATTTGTAGCTTGCAAGGCCTCGAAGTTCGTAACCATACCGCTTTTGATTCCCTCTTCGATCCTTTCTCCCAGCTTGATAATGTTAGAAAATTTGTGGCTCTCAATCATCATCAAACTTTCATAATACTGTAGGTCTTGAGCCCGGACAAAGAATTTGTTCATTTGTTCTTCCTCTAAGGCACGTCTAACCTTAGCAGCTTCGGACCTCCAGTGAGTAGCATACTCGCGAAATGTTTATGTGGGCTTCTTCTTTAGATTTTGAATATAGAACAAATCCAGTGCATTCTTCGTGTTGAACCTGAACCTGTCCATAAAGTCGGACGCTATGCCTACCCAATTCGACCACTTCTTCGGATCTTGGCTGATGTACCAAGATAAAGCATCTCCTTTCAAGCTCATCATAAAAAGCTTCATGCGGATTCTCTCATCTTTTCCTACCCCAACCAGCTTGTCACAGTACATTCACAAATGGACCCTTAGATCCCATGTACCATCAAATATCTCGAATTTAGGAGGTTTGTACCCCTCGGGTAGTTTGACATCAGGCTGTATGCAAAGATTTTCGTAGTTCAGCCCTTCAATTCCCTTACTTCCCTCAACGCCTTGAATTTGACTAGTCAATTTCTTAAGTTCTTCAGCCAGGTCCTGATGAGTAAGTCCTTATCATCAGACTCGAGTGTGCTTGAGATGGGTTGGGTGGAGTGTGTCATAGTCTCCATATAGATGGGGGTGTTATGGTGGGTATGGTAGTGGTCATTTGTGGAGTTTTAAAGTTCTGGGACGAGCAACGGGGTGTTGTTTGAGGTGCGAAAAGTGTTGCAGTGATGGTTTTGTTGCTTTAGGATATTCTGTGGAGGTGTGGGGTTCTAGGCATTTGGGAAATTGATATCTGGAGTGGTGAGCGAGAATGATAGATTTTCCAGATTTTGGACTTGATCAAGTTCTTCTTGGAATTTCAACAGCTTTTGTTCGAGTTGGGATGCACTTTCCTTAGGATCCTGAGTACCATGACCATGAGTGACCTCTACCCGTTCAGTTGAGTTCTCCTTTCTGGTGTTGTTCAAATCTTCCATCTTCCCTTTGCTCTTGTTTCTGATAGGACTGAGAGGAGGAGTAGGTGGAGGGCCCCCGGATCTCGTGAAATAGGATGATGTTGCCAGAGTTCATGAACTAACCTTTGGGGAGGGGGAATAATATACAAAAAGTAAAAACAAAAAGGTAACAAGTTAGTGAGGATTATAAAAAGTGTTGTGATATTTAAACACATAGTGCAGGAATGTAAAGCATGCCCTAATTTTGGAAACCTCGTTGTGCCTAAGGTAGTCCTAGCGACAAATAGATTTGGAGAACTTAAAGTGCTAAATGCCTCATTTTATTGATGAAAATAGAAGAATCCCAAAATGACACTAAACAGGCAGGAAATAAAAGTCACTAATGGTCATTGGCCTTATTACATTATATATAGCGAAAAGATAAAATCCTATCTACTTGGTCCCTGAAGGACCTTCCACAGATTCGGCATCCTTAGTTCCGTCGAACATCTTCCCTAGCTCGTGAAGTCCCAGCAATAGGTAGGCCCTGGCTAGATGTCTGCATTCATCCCCCTCAACATTCTGACAGTCTTCAACGCTCTTGAGAAACTTTCTTTCCAGCTCCAGTATGCCTCGATCCAAGTATCCCAGTCGCTTGTTGGCACAGACAGCCATGTCCTTCCACTCCTCAATTAACTTTTGATTGGCTTCTTGTATCTCACGGTGCTCGCTTTCGCACTCCTGGAACCTCTTACACAGTTGGTTGTATTTGACCTGTGCCTTGTCCTTTTCATCTATGATCCTGTGACCTTGAACAAACCCAGGCTGGCCCAGCCCATCATGATTATCCTCCAGCTAACCAGAATAATAGGAAGCACAACGAGCGTGGTATCTATCTGGTTCGATGGCATCCTTCCCCATGGCGATCTTGCAGTGCCACATGTGTTGAGCTTGGCACTTGTAAGGACTATCATCATCCTGGAAGTCATCTCGGAAGTGACTCATCTTGTCGACCCTGGGTAGAACCTACTTCCTACCAGCTTGCCTCATAACCCGGAGAGGGACATAAGGGTACGTTCCTCTCAGACCGATCAATATCAGAAAAGGCGCATCTCTGGATGGGGCGATGAATTCCTCAGTCGGAAACCACTCAAACATCCACTGTACTTGCTCCTCGGTCAAATTATCAAACAGTTCGAACCATCTTTTGGCATCCTCTGGCTGAGCAAACATATCAGGGATATAATTCATTCGCTTTGGGTGATGGAAAGCGATGTGATCGTCCCAGCCCCTTCGCTGAATCTATTGTCGGTATTCACCCTTTTGTAGATATTCCATGAGCCAAAGTTGAAGTAGCAAATTGCAGCCTTCGAAGTGACTAGCTCCCCGTTGACACTTCTCTAGGGCTCGGTATATTTCTGCAATGATCATAGGCACAATGTTGAATGGTTGCCCGCCAATTCCTTCCATTAACGTCTTAGTTACCATGGCCAATCTGGTGTGGATTCTTGCTTTCTTCATTGGAAACACAATAAACCCCAGGAAACAAAACATGAACACAAAGACCCTTCGATGAATATGCCCTAATGATGTGATGGAAAACTCGTCAGGATAGGTATGGTAGGATTTGCTGTGACCGTACCTCTCATACAAATAGTCAAAGGGGATATACGATTCTTTTAGGCATGTCAGTTTTGGATTCTTCTTCAGACCCATCATTTTGAGAAAACCCCTACCCTTGCTGTTCTCAGGCATCAAAAACCCGGAGTTTCCCATACCAAACCGGATAATCCTCCTATTTCTTCTAGAAAGGGTGTCATCTCAATGTCCCCTTAACGGAACACAACCCTTTCACAATCCCAAAACAATGTGGCAGCTTCTATAATTTTGTTGTTGGATTGAATCTCCAGGAGGGAAGGTAGATTCCCTAGTTATTTTCGGACGAGAGTCTGATGACTAGAGTGAAGATCTTTCCACCAGCTTAGCAGTCTTGGGTGGATGTTGGTAACCATGCCGAATCTGGGGATTTCGTGCCTCATTATCTGCAAGATAGAAAGGTTAGACCCTACCCCCACCAGACTCGGCTATTTAACATCAACAATTAGCATTAAGCATTTGGTTATCCAAATAAATGCACAAAATGTGGTAGTGTCCATTTGGGTTTAGGGAAACCCGGTGGACTTTGGAGAAGGCTATCTTAAAGAGTCATTATGCGGATAACATAACTGACTCGGCTAGGTTTGACCATGATGCATGCACAGTTTAAACAGAGTAAGGTGTCTATGGGTTTTAGACTGGTACCCTTGAGCGGACAACTCAAGGGGGAAAGGCACGGAACCGTCGACTACACCGTTGATCGATTGGTTTTACCGCAAATATGCCTTTTCTGGATTTAGGGGTAATAATATCGGAAGAGCACAATCACTCATTATAAGCGTTGCTATGGGATTTGTTTAGCACGAGTGAAATATGATGTTGAGAATGATGATGCAATGATTAAAAGCATGTTGTCACGTATTTGCATGTTAAGAAAGTAGTACATACAACAATTTCATAATTTAAATCAGTAATAAAGGAAAGAAACAAAAGAACAAGTCAATTTTGCAATTGAAAAAGGTAATTGAATGATTAAAGGAATTAAACAAGTAATTGCACATAAAGAAGTTTAAATTCACAATAATAATCTAAAACGGTAAAAGCCTAGATATTCCCAGCAGAGTCTCCATGCTGTCGCGCCTCCTTTTTCCTCCGCAGAAATCGGGTTTATGACATTTGGTTAGGACAACTCGTTCCTTTTGGGAATTGGGTTTAGCAATTTTGAAGAGTTGCCACCTAATGATTTATGGTGCATTAGGACACCAATGGGGTTCAATTCTAAGTTCCATTCGAATAACCAGAGATAGGCTAAGGGCTTGAAATTATCTTAAGGGGAAGATGTTAGGCACCCCTCAGGATCCACTAGTGTGGTTTCCGGCCAGACAGTTATTGTGAATTTGGGGTGCAATTAACATATAAGCAGATAAGGCTCAAGTAAGAGGGAATTTCGATACACAATGGTTTGAAAGTAAACAAAATTTGAAAGAGCAATTAAAAGAGCTGATTTTAAATAGGAATTGCAATGCTTTTAAAAGAAAAGGGAAGTAAAGGAAGGGGTCCTAGGTTTATATTTAATATGGATCACATTAATGTAATACCCGGTAATTACTTCTCAAAAGAGGGGCTACACGTGGTATTAGTGCACCGGTCATCATATCCATATTTACCCTTTCCCACCCCATTTAAGGTGCTAAATCGCGAATTGGTCTCGACCACTATTGCATGCTATTACTCGCCCCATTTCTATCAGTCCCGGAGGCACTTAGGACTACTATTCCTAAAGGGGAGGGATATTGGGCTGATTTTAGTTTCAAAAGGTAAAAGCCTAAGGCGACATACAAAATATATAATATGGCATATAAAGGGGAAACAAGTAAACAGATAAAGGCTCATATATACCTCCTAAAGACAAAACACATAAATAACATGAATTGCACATAATTTTTTAGGTCTGATTAAAAATACTAAGGACGAGGGGATTTTAAGCTGAGGCAGACTAGTTTGATACATGACTCAGATAGGAAGTCTGAATCAGGCTTGCCTGCTGGTTGCGTTAGTCATTAATTAACAAGGCGAAATCAGTTTTTTAAGGTTATTATCACCTAAGGCTTGCCTAGGTGTTTGAGCATAACCCTATGAACATGATAATTACTGATTCAGAAGTATAGCAAATACAGTTTTTAACGAACAACTTTGGAAATCTTATGGGCATGCCCTTTAAACCGTGTAAATAAAAGGAACGACTGATTCATATCGAACTGATTTTTTAATGATTTTTGAAACTATAGGTAGGATATCTAGTGTTGCTCATTTTATCCCTATAGGCATGATTTCTACAAAGGGGGACTGATTTTAACCTTATGGACATGATATCTGATTTTTAGCCATTTAGATCCTAAGAAAATGGTATCTAAAATACGGAATTGAACATACACAATCTAAAATGACAGATCTTATAAACAAATTTTCTATTGTGGCCATTGTTTAGTTCCTGTAAAAATGATATCTAAATTGCAGAATTAGACATGCAGGACCTTAAGTCCTATAGACATGATTTCTAAATTGCAGAATTAAACATGCAGAATCATAAGTCCTATAGACATGATTTCTACCCTCCAGCATGCATAATTACCAACCCTTTCCACTAGCTATCCCCAATTTTTATTATACAAATTATTACAGACCCAGTAATGGACATGCAGAATCATAAGTCCTATAGACATGATTTCTACCCTCCAGCATGCATAATTCCCAACCCTTTTCACTAGCTATCCCAGTGTTTATTACATAAATTATTACAGACCCAGTAATGAATTTCATCATAAGATAAATAAAAAAAATAGAAATTAAAATCAGAGGAGGCCATATTCCTGACTTCCTTTATGAGTTATGGACCAAACAACTTCAAATACCATTGATTCCAGGCCTCTCTCAGACTTGAGTGTGTCAGAGTTCCCTAAGGGCCTCAATAGGACCCCGGGTAGTGCTCACACCCAAGTCACATAACCAGAATAGGGACAAGTGTAGTGTGGAAATGTCAGCCCTCATGTGTCCAAGTTGAGAGGGAACTCATGGGTCCCAAGGCAAGGCTCACATGAGGGAGGTAGAACTAAAGTCTAAGAAGTGAGTGGAAAGTGCATAGACTGAGTTCTAAGAGCTGAGGGAATAAAAGGAGAGGGGAAAGGGGTATGGAAGACATCCATTAATACTTCAAAGAGTTGATAATTTCACTCCAAGGGGGCAGTGGATTGGGGATCCATTGCAAGGAGCCTATATACTTAGGCAGGAGTTAATTCTGGGCATGCACAACAATAGGGAGTGCTGTCATGCTTGTAAATTAGCCAGAACACACAACAAATAGGGAACATGGAGGTTGCGATCCCAAAGGGATCATGTTTGGGTCATGAACAACAATGTTCAATGCTGTTATACCCCAATCCAACCGCAGATACTAACTACATTAGGGATAGGGATTCAAAATCCATAAGCTATGATAAATAACAAAAGCATTTATTCAGACAGAAGGGCAGAACATAACATGCATTAACAATGGAACAATTTAAATACAAATAGGAGGCAAACTGGAATGGAAGAAACAGTAAAGAAGCATGTTGTTGTTGATGCTGAAAAATTAATCAGAACATACCGGTTTAAAGAAGCAAAGTACAGTAAAGAAAGTAAGCATGACTTCAAAGTATAGCCTTGGCTTTCAGCCGGCTAAGCAAACAGTAGCACAAGTAGTAATGAGCAAGAGAGAATTTTCTTTTTGAGTATGTGTGTGTTCAGAACCAAAATGTTTATTTTTTCTTGTGTTAATGAGAGAGTATGTATATATAGTAGATCGAAGCTAGGTAAAATAAGGCATGAATCATAATAGTATAGTAATTATAGAACTCAGAATCAATTAGAGCAAAATCAGTACAAGCACTCCCATAATTTAAGGAAATTAATTCGAACGGTAAGAACATGTAGCAAATAAGGAAGGAAATCAATGGTAACTGGAGCATAACAAATAAGGAAATACTTCAAACATAGTAGGCACAGAGTAAACAATTAGGGCTAGGTTCATAAGGTTCTAATAAAGAAAATAATGTAACAATCAATTAATAGCATAATCAACCATAGAGTAAGGTCAGAAAAATAATATACAAGGTAAAAATCAGTAGAATTATCATGCAGAATCAGTGAAAGATCAATCACAGGATTCAAAGATGCAAGAATAGGAGATAACAATATTTTACCCCTATTCTATAAGAACAAACACATAGTAAACAAAAATTAAAACCCTAAGAGGTCGAGTAGGACATGAATCACATATAAAATGCAGAGCATAGTTTGAACAGGTAGGAGAAGTAAAGAATCAGAAGCATTAGTGAACAAAAAATAAGGAAAAATCACACAATAGGCAATGATAACCATAATATGGAGCCCTAACAGAACAAACTTAAGACAAAAATCACAGAATCATAGAAATACACAGATTATCAAAACAAAACTCAGAAACCCAAGGTTGAGCTAATAAATTAGGGCTTTCAACATAGACGGGTTGAAAAAGGAGTAAAAACATAGAATCGTTCGAGATATAGAAGTTAAAACATGAAGAGTCGATTTAAACAGAGAATAGAAGAAATTCCGGAAAAACCCTAACTTTTAAAAGAAAGTAAAATAACTTGAAATCGATAATTTTTCAAAAGAAACTTGAGAATAGTGTAGAATCATAGAAAGAAACAGACTTAGATTGCCAAAAAAATAGCACAGATCTTAAGAGATTCTAACAAAGTTAGGGTTTCGAAGGAAACCTAGATAGAAACGGAAGAACCTGCTTAGAACCTCAAAGATCATAATAGGTATTGCATGATTTCGCTCGAAATCACGCTGAAGTAGCCAAAACAGAAAAATGCAAAACCCTAGATGCAAATTGGTGTGGCCCAGGGCCCTTGAAGGCCTCAGAGAAGAGCGTGGCATGAGAGAAGCCTTTAGAGGCTTAAGAGACGATGAGAGGTGACCGGAGATGGGCGGAGATGGGAGGTTGGCGGTTGAAGATTAGGGTTAGGTTGAGAGAATTTGAGAGCAAAGAGGATTTTAGGGTGGCGGGGTCGGTGGTGAGAATGAATTAGGTTTTGGTGGTATAGGTTAGTTTAATTTAGGAAAGGAGAGATATGGACCGTTGATCAAAATGATCAACGACCATGATTTAACAAGAGCCGGGTCGGGTTGATGTATTTGGGGCCTGGGTCGGGTAATTTTAAATAGAAATTGGGCTGGGTTGGGTTTAATTTGGGCTGTAATTAAAATGTCATTCTGGCTATAATTTAAATAGCCACTTTTCCCTATTTTAATTTGTAAAAAATAATAAAATAATTTATGTAACTAAATTAAAGGTACTAAAATAATTTATAGTACATAATTAATTATTAAAAAATATCAGACCTAATCTTGTGAGCATAAATGCAATTAAATTTAAAAGAGACCAACATTACAATTATATGCAATTTAGCTTTAAAAATACTTAATAAATTTGTAAAAAATGTATAAACATTTCCCTGGATATATTTTAAAATAAATATGAGAATACAATAGGTAAATTACACAAATAATAGTTTTAGAAGTAATTATTGAGATTTTATAGATAACAAGAGGGAAAAATAAATCGATTTAAATATTTGAATATTGTGAAAAAATAATAAAATACTTGGATATATATATATATATATATATATATATATATATATATATATATATATATATATATATATGCTATTTTGAAATTATTTTGCATATTAAAAAATATATGTAGGAAAAAATTGGATATCAACAATTATGAATCATCAACAAGATAATGATTTGAATTTTTATCAATGATTTGAATTTTTAAACACAAATTATTCTAATGTGACACTTGAGTATCAAGAGTTGACTTTATTCATCAATGAAGGTCACTCTTT
This sequence comes from Nicotiana glauca, assembly GCA_026770625.1. Lineage (NCBI taxonomy): Eukaryota > Viridiplantae > Streptophyta > Magnoliopsida > Solanales > Solanaceae > Nicotiana > Nicotiana glauca. The sequence continues at coordinate 19,255 of MU668789.1, forward strand.
CATGTAGGTTATTGTGGATCCCAAACTCCTCCTCCTCTACCATCCGTTAGCAATCTCACTTAAGAATGTAGCACTCAATTTCAAAATTTGTGAAAAGTCTCATCTCTCTCAAAAGAATGTCACAAGTATGGCTCTAAGTACCATATGCTTGCCCCTGATGTAGATCATCACTAGTTTAAGTTCATTCGGCTTGAAATCATGTAGGACTTTTTCGGAATATAATGAAGGCTTTTGGACAGGTTGGATCTGTTAGAATAGAACGAGTTCATCTTTTCTTAAGCACTCTATTTTCTCTTTTTGGCTCATGTTTTGCAGACTCTTTGAGGCATTTTCTTTTTCCTTATGGGAAATAGAGAGACTTAACATCACTCTTTCTCTGTCATGATATTCATTTTCTTCTTCTTTGTTTTCTCCATGCTTTACGTCGTTATTTTTCTTTGACTCCCTTCAACTCTTCAACTTATTCACTTTCTTTTTGTATTTTTCTTTTTGTTCTTTCTTTCTTTCTTTTTTTCCTTGCCTTTCTTTTATCTTTTGTTCCTTGATACCACTTTCAACCTCCTCGTCTCTCCCCAAAACTTATGTTTAGCCAATTATTTCTCAAGGATGTTGAAAGTTCTTGGGTGCCAAGAAAGGGTCACTACAAAACGGGTAAGGGCTTGTAACATGGTTATCAAATAAGAAAGGTTTTAGGCGCAAATGGATTGACTAGGGATAACAACATTGGTGGGTCATGGAAAATTTCAATCGGGTCAAGGAGAGCCTACAATCACTTCTCAAGCCAAATTAAACTTAAAATTTCGCCTAGAAATACATTCGAGGCAAGTTCTAGACCATTCGCACGGGTACTTGGACTTGCAAAAGAAATATCTCACTTCTCACATAGCTAGATTGTTACAGAGCATAGAGTCGAGGGCCCACAACAAGCATAATCAAGATTGAAAATTACTAATGATTCGACTAAACCACTCGATGATTACTTATGTCAACACAAGAGTCAGAAGGTCACTAACTAGAGATATTCTTTTTAAGAACTTATTTTTAATCATAAGCATGTAGTTAAGTGTGTTGGTGAGTGAAGCATGTTTGACTCTTCTAATCTAACTCAATTAGATCTTTTTATTCATTATTAATACTATTCTTACCTAAACATCAAAAATAGACCCAATCGCTTAAGAAAATTGTCATGCCATCCATAGTTGGGAAAAGTCACTTCGTTCACACAAAAACTACCTTTGGAAAGAACCGTGACATTAAGAAAATCAAAGGCTAATTGATCACTTAAACATGAAAAGAACTACTACTAGATTAAAAAGAAGTTATTAAAGTAAACAAAAAGCAATTAGATTAAACATTGACTATTAAGAAAACAAAATAAAGAAGCTAATAAAGTAAGCTAGTGAAAGCATAAATAAATATACAAAATGAGAGAGGAAGAAAGAAAATATATACATCAATAGAGAGGGAGAAGAATATGTACATAATGAAAAGAAAAAGAAAGTGTTATCAGTTATTACATGCCAACGTCAAATTTCAAATCAAATAAACACCACCGCCCTCCGAATAAGAATAAGCATTGTCCCTAATTCTTAACAAAATAAAAATAAGGAAGGGGAAATGGAAAAGAGGACTCCCTATTTGGTCTTGGAAATCTCTGTGTCCACAACATCGTCACCGCCCTTAGGCTCCTTCAACTGGATCTCATCATCCTCTGCTCTGGGAGTAACTGGGTGGGCGAACACCGCCTCAGCAGTGTCGGCAACGAGGTTTGGCTCCTCAAACTGGCTAGCTAGTGCCACTGGTGCTGATGGTATTGCTGGGTCTACTGGTGCTGCTGGAGCTGTCTCTATCAGCAAATCAAATGGAAGGTCCCCAGCGGCTGCTATCTTGGTGACCTCTCTCCTCAATCTGTCCACTGATTTCTGGGACGCTTAGGATTTACCCATCTTCTTTACCTTCTTCCTGAGCTCCCCAATTGCTCCTCCATGTGCCACAAAAGTGTCCATGATGGTCCTCTGGTTCTCAAAAATCTTCTTCAAGGTGTCCTCCACTGTTGGAGAAATCTAGGGTGTCAGGGTAGATATATGTGCTGCAACAACACTGGATAGGTCAGATAGCTTTGCAATAGCTGTCTGCATCCAGCTGTTGAGGCTCGTCAGTGTTTGGGAGACTCGCAGCGCAGAAAGTGGATGAACAAGCATAGGCACCTGCGTCAAAGTAGAAGGGGAAGGAACTGATGCTGATGGCCCTGAAGATGGAGGTGGAGGCATGGTGGCTGTACTAGTGGAAGGCATGGCTGCTGAATCTGCAACTACCATCGAAGGCTCATCGGACTGGCCTACGCTAGTAATCAGCTGACCCTTGTTCTTAGGGTTTCTCGGGTCCTTCAAAAAGTACCAAGTGAAAGGCTTCTTTACCCGAACCTTCGTATCAAAACTCTTGGACTCCACCCCCGTATCTGTAATATAATCCGTGATAGTGTTGGGATACGGGTAGGATTTGTCACCTTGTAGAGACATGTTGGCCGACATGATGACACCTATCACACCTCTTTTTCTCCGAACAACTCTATTATGAAGTTGAGTTAGAAGAGTTTTTCCAATTGAAGTGACGTTTTGAAAAGGTATTATATATTATTTAGAGCCGCCACTTGGAGTTGAGTTTTGGTGTTCCAACTCACCTTTTATTTGAATTCCTCATCAAATAGAAGGTTTGACTCCTAATTTATGGTCTACGAAAATAGAAGACTAAATAAGAAATTCTACTGACCGAGGGGAAGGTGTAAGGTACCCCTCGAGTCCCGTAGTTCTAACACAGTTGCTTCTATTGACTAATGTCCGGCTTAAATTAATTCTTTGACTATTATTGTATTTTACTAATTATGATTTGCCTATCACCACTTAATTAATTATTATATTTGTTAATTATTCTAACCTAGATGCGGTGTGCACACAAGGCACTTCTTTGAAATTGAATGTTAAACTAAGGTACGGAATGTACACATGGTTAAAATATTATTATTTTAAATTTAAAAATATCGAGACGCGGGAATGTACACATGATTCTTTTATTACTTAAGCATATCAATCCAAGGTTCAGGTATGAACACATGGGCTAATATTGAAAGTACCTCTAAAGTTTTTCTAGCATTTTAGGGTATTTTAATTATTTTGTCTCTTTTAGATTCGAGATATATATTTGTATATTTTATTACTTATTACAAGGAGTCTTGAATTGGTTCCTAACTCATCTCACTCCCTCACATTTTTTTTACCACTCCTTTTTATAGTTTATAACAGTTGATCTAATTCGCAACCTCTATATGTACTTCGCAAATACTTATTTTAAATCGGCAAACTTAATCTTCTATCTTAGACCAAATTATTAAAATATTCCTGAACCTCTTTTGCGTGATACATATTACACGACATAATAAAAAAACTATTAAATTCAAGCGATAGATGAATGAATATATAAATACATTTAAAGGAGAACTTTTTAGAAACTCTGTTTGTTCAAATTATATAGAAAAGAAGTTCGAGAGTCTAGATAACTGACTATTGTGTCCATGACCTTAAACATAATTAATGAAATGAACTTTTATACTTGTGAAAAACGAAATGCATGCATAAAGTTAAATTAAACATTATTCACAAAGTTGATAAAACATTCACAACAAATTCTATATATACAAACCAAGTTATAAACTATCAACATGATATGGAGGAATTTTTCTTATTGTTCACCACTTTAATTCCTCTGTACACATATAATACACTTAATTGAAAAATCAAATAATTTATCCAATGTAATCATAAGAGTTAAATAAGACCAACAAAAGTGATTAAAATAATCTTTGAATGGTTATTAATTAATAACACGATTCCTAAAAGATCTAAACTTAACTGTCAATGGAAATATTATTTTAGGCCATGAGTAAAAGCTTAGCAATCAAATCTAACTTGAATCTCACACCCAAACAAATCTTAAGTCCAATTTAATTCGGAAAAAGAAAATACTCAAAACAACTCAAAGGTACAGAATCGAAAATAAACGATGAAGCCAAAATTAATCAGAATCAACAAAACTAACTATTTTTCATGTTGATAATGAAAATTCAAATATTACCTTTTTGTGAAGTTTTTACAATAAAACCATAGCCGCAATCTACTGATTTCTAAAACTAGCAATGCTAACTTTTTTAGAACCACGAACACGAAATCGCGAATGAAATCTCGAACTCCGGCTTCTAAAGAAATGACTTAACTAAATAGTTTTCCAAAGTGAATCTTTACTCTAAAAGAACAGTGCTCTTTTCTCTTAGTGGCTAATTTATTTTTTAGTCAGATTGTTCCTCACCTTTCTTTCTTCTGCTCTTAAAATCCTGTTTTCTTCCTTTTCTTTCCCCTCTTAAAAATACTTACAGTGACTCTCCTCCCCAGTTCCTTGTGTGAGTTGTGGATTATGTATCATGTGTATGTGCTGACGATCGTGTTTGTGCGCGCGTAATATTAGGTGAAACATGAGAGACATGAGTGAAATGGGGAAGGAAGTGACGTGAAGTGGAGAAGTCATGAATGAGTTAAATAACTTTTGAAGTTTAATTTGTTACTAACATTTTAAAATTCACGTGAGTAGTTTCTTCTTTTTTTTTGTTTATTTTCTTTTATTAATAGAACTCAAATAAATATTAAGACAAAAATTATTAATTAACTAACTGTAGACTAAAATAATATTATATATATATTATTAAATATTCACATATACTTTAAGTAATACTAAGAAAAATTGTATAGCTTACTTATTAAAATTCTAATTAAAAGAAATTATATATTTTTCTGTAAATTTTTATTTTCTCTTTACGAATAGAAATAACATATGTTATATATATATATATATATATATATATATATATATATATATATACCTAAAGAAAATATTTACACTAAAATAGTATATAATTTGAGTTTGGTAAAAAATTAGTTGTTCACAGCACGCACATTGATTGGGTACCCGACCATGATGGAAGCAAATAGAATTGCCCGTGGGATCGGGAGATTGGTTTCATTCTGTCATGGATCTAGTCAACTCCACACAAAGGGCTGCCATCCTTTTGCTTCAAATTTGAGGGTGTTCCGCTGAATAGGAACCCCTACTATGATCCATGGCGGTGGTGGTCCCGGAGCTGCCAAAATCTCAGCTAGCCATGAGCGAGCTACATCACCCAGTGCGAACTTCACCAAATATTGCACCAGCTCCACATCCTCAAGACCCAAATATGTGTCCAGGGTGTTCAGATCGAATCTCACTTTTAAGTTCCTCACTTTCGTCACATTGGTACCCTTCTTGATATGAGCCACATTAGCATATAATTCCCGGACTGGCACAATCTCAAACTGGCCCGGTCATGATGGCGCCTATCGTGAAGACAAGGCCAGCCAGCACAACACCCATATTAACCCTTTAATCAATAAGAGTCATTTTTAAGCCTTTAATTAAATAATATTTCATAATATAAGTCTGAATGAATCGTGCAGAAATAACATACAAGCTCGACATCGGGGTATCACTAGTCATGAGCATTTATCAAGGTCTGAATACAAAAAAAATAGTGAAATGTACTAAGTATAGAAATAAAAATGAGAAGAAGGAAGTGGTGCTGCAAACGTCGCGCACTCCACGTGTAATGACCCGACTGTTTGTTTTGTATTTTAGAATCTTGTTCCCTTAAATAAAACTTTCCGTGCTTGCTTTAGCTAATTTATAACTTGCGGGGACGGTTGGTTCGTGAGTTGGAAGAGTTTTGAGTAAAAATATGTCCATTTGCTTCTTTAAGATTTTCTTAAAATACTAAGTTTGACTTCGGTCAACCTTTTGGGAAAACGGAACTAGAGTTGTGATTTGACAGTCTCGGAAGGTCCGTGGAAAAATATGGGACCTGGGCGTATGTCCGGAATCGAATTCCGAGGTTCCTAGCCCGAGTAATGAATTTTTCTGTGAAATTGTTAAATTGAAGTTTAAAGGAATTAAACAAACTAAGAAATCGTTGATTCCATAGGTATCGCGCTCGGATTCTGGTTTCAAAGCTCGGTACAAGTCCGTAATGTTGTTTATGACTAGCCCGTAAAATTTGGTGTCAATCTGAGTAGTTTAAGGGCGTTTTGGCTCGTTAGGAGAGAATTAAGAACTTGAAGTTCAGTAGTTTGATTCGTTTGGTTTTAGGGGTTGATTCCAAGATTTATCATTGTTTTGAGTGTTCCTAGGGTTCGAGTAGGTCCGCCTCATGATTTCAGACTTATCGGTATGTTCGGGCGGGGCTCGGGAGCCCCGAGCGTCGATCGGACGAGGCTCGAGTGAAGTTGAAATTTGAAAAAGGGAGCTGAGTTGCTGCTTCTGTCATAACCGCATCTGTGGTTCTTGAATGGCAGAAGTGGGACCACAGATGTGGTCAATCCATCGCAGAAGCGGCCAAAGGAAATCGCAGAAGCGACCCAGAAACTGCAGAAGCAGTTCCGCTTAAGCGATCCCTAGACCACAAAAGCGGTCCAGTCGTCTTAGGCCCAAACAGCAGAAGCGGCCCAATTTTCGCAGAAGTGATTCCGCAGAAGCGGGACCCAGACCGCAGCAATGGTCCAGACATTTTAGGCCAGGTTCGCAGAAGCGATCCTAATTCCGCAGAAGCAGTTTCCACAGAAGCAGTCAGTGCACCGCAGAAGCGAAAATCGTTGGGCAATGAATTCATTTAATTCGAACTCAAGGGCCATTTATTTTATTTCTACACCACACTTAGGCGATTAGAGGGCTTTCAAAGAGAGGATTTCAACTTAGCATTTCGAGGTAAGTTAATACCATTCATTATTAGTTTAAATACATGTGTATTAAGTTGATTAAACACTAAAAATTAGGCGAAATCAAAAGGGGTTAGAGCTAGACCTAGGGTTTAAGTAAAATCAAGATTTAACGACGAAATTTGTTATGTAATAAACTAGAATTCATATATTATTGATTCTTAGGTTAAAGAGAACAAATTTCTTCGAAAAATCTCAAAATTCGGGCACGTGGGCTCGGGGTCAGAATTTAGGAAACTTGTAGGAAAGGTTGGGAAATTACCTAAATAATTAAAATTCGACCTTGTAAGCCTTTATTGACTAGTTCTTACTTTATTTAACTAGTTTGTGATCGTTCGGCTCCGAATTTAGGGCTTGGGCTTGTTCTTGATATTGGAAGTGCACTATGGAGCGAGGTGAGTCTCTTTTCTAACCTTGTAAGAGGGAATTGTCCCCATAGGATTAATAATTGAGTAATTGTTTCCAAATGTGGGGGCTACGCACGCGCTAGATGACGAGAGTCCGTGTGTAGCTACTACTATGTTAATTGTCTGGCTAGTTTAGGACCCACACCATGCTTATTTTAAATAAATCTCTGTATTATCTTGTTAATACGAGCACCTAGGATATGTTAGAGACTTAAAAAGGGAATAAGAACATACTTGTATAATTGTTGAAGTCTTACTTGGCATTAATGACTATTGATATGGCTTGTGTGTATACTTGATATTTCTTATTATTTGTGGATCGGGCCGATCGCCTCTGTATGAATAGATGCATCTATAGGTGCGCCGTCGACCCTCGGGAAGTGCACAATTTATTTCTGTTGGATTGGGCCATCGCCTCGGCATATTTGCGCATTCTATTGTTGCTTGCCTGAGAGTTTTTAAATATTGATATCGCCTTTCATAGCCCGACATAAATTGATAAATATAACAAAAGTAAATGGTTAGCTGGAGATATAGTGGAGAGTAGGACTTTTATGTCTTGTTATAAACTGTTGCTTATTAGTGATTATTCATGGTTTGTATAATTACCTTGTTATATTATTCGAGCCTAGTGAGTATCAATTCGACCTCTCGTCTCTTCTTCTTCGAGATTAGACGGGATACTCACTGGGTACATATTTTTATGTACTCATACTACGCTTCTGTACTTAATTGTACAGGATTTGAGGTAGATACATCTTGTTACTAATACGGTGCGCGCCCTTGAGTTTGTGGCAGAGACTTCCACGGTGATCTGCTTCCTTCCTATGATGCTCAGTAGCCGGACGGAGTCTTCCTTTACTTTTACTGTCTTTCTTTATCTCAGACAGTAGGATAGAGATATTCTTTTGTATATCCTACTAGATGCTCGTACTTGTGACACCAGGTCTTGGCACACACTTAGGTAGACTAGTTTTTGGGGTTGTATTATTATGTTATTTATTTTATCTATCACTTTTGGTTTCGGATACAAATTCGGATAATTATTTCATTTAAATTCCGCACGAATAACATAAGAAGTTGGGAATATTTCGCATTGGCTTTCCTGGCACGAGGTCGGGCGCCATCATGACCTATTGTGGAAATGATGTGTGACAACATGGTATCAGAGCACTAGGTTCACGTAGGTGTCATGAGTTATGGGCAAACCTGATGGAATCTTGTTTATCGGTATAAAGACGTCTGTATTTATCTTCGAGAGGCTATAGGGTACTAGGAAAGACTACTCTTTATTCATTTCCTATCGTGTAGTGCTTAGTGTACTAAATTTCCCTCTTCTATTCTCTTACAGATGGTGAGAATTCGCACCGCTGACGTTCCGGACCCGGGAGGAGCTGTTCCCCCCATTGCTAGAGGCCGAGGTAGAGGCTGGGGGAGGGCAACGACCCGTGGTAGGGGATGAGGGCATCCCAGAGCTGTTCCAGTTGCACCACCGGTAGATCCTGTAGAGGACCCTATTATTAAGGAGCAGGGCAACGTGCCTGCAGCTGAGCCTACCCCGGCATATTTCATGATAGCACCGGGATTTCAGGAGGTCATGGGCCGCATGCTACGGTTCATGGACACTATGACTCAGGCTGGTTTATTTCCAGTAGACCCAGCTACTTAACAGGCAGGAGGGGAAGCCCAGACCCCTACTGCTCAAGCCCCAGGTCATGCAGCTGTAGTATATCAGACTCCGGGTGCACTAACCGCAGATGGAGCTCAGTCAGTTGCTGCCATGGCACCCCAGCCTAGGCCAGTTGTGGATGGTGATCCACATAAGTTATTTGACAGATGGACCAGGCTTCATCCTCCGATCTTCTGGGGCAAGCGTCATGAGGATGCCCAGGACTTCATTAACAACTGCAGGGATAGACTGTACAACATGAGGATATTGGAGTCGCATGGAGTTGACTTCACTACTTTTCAACTCGAGGGCAGGGCCCGTAGATGGTGGCAGTCCTACGTTCTTGGCAGGCTAGCGGGTGCTCCTGTAAGGCCCCGTGAAATTCCTACTTAAGAACCCAGATTCCGTGATGCCAAGTTAGGAGCATGTGTTAGAAATTCCTCGGCAGAATAGTGCATTAAAAAGTCAAGAATAAGTTTCCAGAAAAAAAATGCAAGAAATGTGGTCCAGAATGTGACCGCAGAACATAAATGCGGACCGCATATCTGCCGCAGAGTGAATCAGAGTGTTGGTTAAAATTGAAGTCAATTATGCGGTAGAAATGCGGTCGCATAATCGAAATGAGGACCGCATAGTCGTCGCATTTTCTCCTTTGAATTTTGTGAGTGCCAGTTCTGCGGTGCACTTTGCGACCGCAGAACGTGAATGCGGACCGCATTATTACCGCAGACTGAGTCAGAAC
>MU668797.1:5150-21374 GCA_026770625.1 Nicotiana glauca
AGAACTCATAAAAGATGTTAGTGAAGAGAAAGTAAAGAATGCGCTATTCGCTATGCATCCTCTTAAAGTGTCAGGTGTGGATGGAATGACTCCTTTATTTTTTCAAAGATATTGGAATATTATATCGAAGGAGATTTATGAAGCTATTGATAGTTTCTTCACTACAGGTTACCTAATTCCTTCGTGGAACCATACTTTAATCACTCTAGTACCTAAATTTAAAAGCCCTACTTTGGTACCGTAACTTAGACCCATAAGTTTATGTTCTACTCTTTATAAATTATTGCAAAAATTCTTGCTACGAGAATGAAAAATCTTTTAACTAAGGTTATATCTCCGACTCAAGCAGCTTTCGTTGGACATAGACAAATAACTGATAATGTTATCTTAACACATGAATTTATGCATCTTTTAAAAAATAAACACAGAGGTAGAGAGAAATTTATGGTGATGAAATTGGATATGTCAAAAGCATATGACAAAGTTGAATGGATATATATCCAGAAAATTCTTTTGCAAATGGATTTTCATGCCAGATTTGTAGAACGGATAATGCAACGTATTTCTACCCCTACGTATAGTTTTAATATAAATGGGAAGGTAGTTGGATCAGTTCGGCCAGTTAGAGGAATACGACAAGGAGATCCTCTATCGCCTTATCTATTTTTAATATGTGCAGAAGGTTTCTCTACTTTGTTGAAGATTTCTGAAACTCAAAATAAAATTCAAGATTTAAAGTTAAATAGACATGAGCCGAACTTAACTCACTTATTTTCGTAGATGACTCTTTTATATTCTGTTCAGCTAACGCTCACAATGTAGTCCATATAGCTGAGATTCTAAGAAAGTATGAGCAATATTATGGTCAAGTGGTTAATTTAGATAAATCAACTATTTGTTTTAGTATAAATGTAACGGGGGAGAAGAAAGTAGAGATATTTTCCTTACTTGGGCAACAACAAAGAAATGAGATAGGTATGTATTTAGGATTACCAGCTGTCGTGGGACGCTCGAAGAAAAAGATGTTAGAGTTTATTAAGGATAGAATCAAGACAAAACTAAAAGGATGGAAGGGTAAATTTTTAAGTACAACAGGGAAAGAAGTAATGCTTAAATCTGTACTTGCAACAATCCCTACCTGTTCCTTGTCTTGCTTTCAACTCCTTGATGGCCTGTGCAAGGAGATTACATCTCTTTTTTTAAACTTTTGGTGAGGACAAACTGAGGATAAAAGGAAGATGCATATTGAAAAATGGGAAAGATTATGTGATCCTAAATCAAGAGGGGGCTTAGGATTTAGGGATTTAAAGGCTTTCAATATGGCTTTGTTAGCTAAACAAGCTTGGGTATATTGTCGTACCCGGATTCGTTGTTAATAAGAGTACTTAAAAGCAAATACTTTCCACACTTAATCTTCCTTGACGCTTCTACATCATCTACAGGATCATGGATCTGGAGAAGTATTTTGTGGGAAAAAGATCTATTAGTTACTGGACTAAGATGGAGGATCTCTGATGGGAAAAATATAAATGTTTGGATTGATACTTGGATTCCAAGAAATAATGGTCTTACTCCAAAAAGTATTCAAATGCAAAACAATGTAGATCTTAAGGTTGCCGACTTAATTGACGAAGATACGCATACCTGGAAACTTCATAAGATAAGTACGACCTTTGAACTTGAAGATATAGATGCAATTTTGTCTATACCAATATCCATCATAGGTTTTAATGATAGATTATTGTGGCATCACTCAAAAGCTGAAAATTATGAAGTTAAGTCAGGTTACTATTTAGCAAAGGGTTTGGCCGGTAACACTATTAGGAACTCGGAAACCTAGGCGAGTTGTCATTCTTTTCCTAAAAGCTTCTTGTATTCTTATTGGAACTTATAAATTAAAAATAAACTTAAACATTTTCTAAGAAAGTATGTGATTAACTCTTTGCCCGTTAATTATACCTTAGCTAAAAGATTACAGAACCTGGATAAAACGTGTAAGATTTATTATCTTGAAAGTGAAGATATATAACATATGCTATTTAGATGTCCCCAATCTCAGCTTGTATGAAAACATAGTCCTATTAATTGGCCTGATATTGAAAACATAACTGACTTTTCTATGTGGTGGTACAACTTGTTCTTAAATGCTAAGCACTTTCCTGAATCAAGTGAATTATTATATTTAAGTGTTAATCTTATGTGGCAACTTTGGAAAGGTAGAAATACTTGGTGCTTTAATCAGAAAATGTTAGAGCCAATTGATATTGTTTCAAAAGCCCTTTTTGAGTATGAAGAATATAAAGATCTATTAACTAGTTGCCTCGCTGCACGACATTCAACTGGAAATGAGTTTCTGCTTAAACTAATAAATTTTCAAGCTGATGTTTTATTATTTACAGATGCAGGATTACGGTGTGATAATAAACATGCGAGTATTGGTGTCGCGACTTTGAATAGCCTTGGAAAACTGCTTCATGCCCATGGATCCTCAATTCAATATGTTGGGAAAACCATGACTGCTGAAGCGATTGCCATAAGAAAGACACTTGAATGAGCTATTACTCGTGGATGAAAAAGTGTGAAGATTTTATCTGATGCTAAGAATGTTATTGATATGATCCAAAAATAGGTGGCTACCTCATGGGAGATAGAAGTGTTGTGTGAAGACATTTGGAAGCTATCAAGCATGTTAGATCACGTCGAGTTTCTTTATATTCTAAAGAAGGTAAATAAAGTAGCTCGTAGTTTAGTTAAATTTTCTATTTCTTTGTTGAAGGAAGTCTCCTGGGAGAAGTTTTTCCCAACTTGGGTTGTCCAGGATGCAAAGAGTACATTTGAACTTTGTTGTTCGTTGATGCAGTAATATGAAGTCTTTGTTTTGGAGAAAAAAAAGATAAAGTCTTATCGATTATGTACTGATCAACGACCACAATCACGTATGGATGTTGATTTATAACATTCCCGATTAAGTACTTATAGCTTGTTTGACTAAATTTCTAAAATTAACTTATTTTGAGAAGTATTTTTTTCAAAAAGTACTTTCAGTGAGAATCAATTTGACTTTCGCTAATTAATTTGAAAGCACTTTTCAATATTAATTAGTGTTTGGTCAAGTTTTAAAAAAATATTTTTTAATATATTTTTCTCAAAAGTTCTTTTTTAAAAAGTACTTTAGGAGTAAAGTTATTTTTTTCTGCTTACTCAAATCAGAGGTGGAACCAGGAATTTAACGCGATGGGGGGACAATATTCTATTTAATCAGTGTCTCCTAAAGGATTTTAAGGTTAAGGGTGCCAAGTGATTTAAGTTAACCATTTTTAAAATTTACGCATATACATATACAAGATTTCTACCGAAGTTTACGGGTTCGGTGACTCCTCAATATAAGCCACAGGTCCGTATGTGACTCAAATACATCTTTTTTTTCTTCTAAAAGCTTCGCCACACATTATAACTTTGGGGAAAAAATACTTTTCACTTTGAAAAAGTTTGGCCAAACAAGCTATTAGTATGAAATCATAAATTCTTATATCTTCATGCTCGCTAAATCAATTACGTTTTATTTTTCCCTCACAGTCTTCATTTTTAATCTTTGTTATAACTTCATAAAGTGTGGACTTCAAGTATATCAATGAGTTCATCACCCAAATGATATTAACTTGTACCATGAGATCAGCAACCAGAGTAGCACCCAAAGTACTTTCAACTACAGTACTAAACCGTGTTAGTCATTACATTACATCTTAGAAGAAATATTCACACTAAATGGTCCTTTCAACTACCTAACTGTAAATTTTCATTATTTACAATATTTTACCTAAGTGTAAATATTTTAATATTTTTTGTCTATTCAGTTATTGCTTGGTTATATTTTTATTCATATGTACTAATTTGGAACATAATCTGAAAATTTATGTAGTCTGCTAATATTCTATGGAGAATCTGCATATATGTCCAAAACTCAATATATATATATATACTAATTAGGAGGAATTTATGCTTCTTACTACGTTGGATTTCATATTTTAAGATAGTTAAACACTATAAATCCCTGGAAACTTTTTCTCTCCTTTTTTATTCAAACTGCAACAACACATATATTCAATTACACACTTCACAATTCACGACCAAGTGTAAGAAATCATGTGAAACTTAAATAGTCATATAATAAACGTAACCCTGTTTATGCATATACAAGTTCAAGAGAGAAAAAATTATTACTAAAACGACTTGAGGTGAAAACTAAAACTCAAAAAATGTAAAATAATTATTTGATTAGGTTGAAGTCATACTACACAAGCAAGCACTGCGTATAGACTATAGATCATAACTAATTATTTTGAAGTTAAGGGCTTCATGTTTATAATATATTATAGATTGTAGATAGACTGTAGATGTAGATAGATGCAGATGTAGATAGAAGATGTAGATAAATGTATATAGATTCTAGTAATGAAACACTTGCATTTTGTATGTACGAAAGCTTAAGGGCTTTAATTTGTTGTTCGTTGCTTAAATGCAAACACAAGGTAGAAGTAAAAATATTCATGTATAAGATAATTCTACTAACAAAATCATGTATTGACATTTGATAGATTACACACTTATTTGCAAAATCAAACGAAGGAAGTACGTTAATCGAACAAATTATTTAATTAGTTTTTTTAGATTGATCGACTTTCATTCATCGATCAACAACGATTTTTTCCCAACATCACAAAAAAATAAATATTTAATGACGATCTCGGAAAATCAATCGCCCCTAAAAAATTTATGATAGTTTGCTCACTCATTAAAGGAAACCCAAATCATAGAAGGTAATTAGCAACAAACAATTTTTTAGTACTTTAATATGTGACGATTTCGTGTAACCTCTCAACTAGAGCATAAATGGTACATTTTGCAATTGTTATAGTAACTAATTTACATATTAAAATACTATGCAGATTTTGGTGGATTAATTGCGATTTGTTAATTAAGATATTCTAAAATTATTTTAAGAAAAATAGTTATAAAAAAAGATTATGAGAAATTTCAAGAAAAATTAGTAGTTATATTTGAACAGTTAGATTAATTTATATTAAAATGACTCTATGCAAATTTTCTACATTCTACTTACGGAAAAGGTCCAAATACCCTCCTGAACTTTACGATAAGGTCTATATATAACACTCATTAAAAGTTTGGCCCATATCCAACCTTGTCGTTACACTATTGGCCTGGATATCCCTTTTATTTTAAACGGAGCCAAATACCCCCTGGACTTTACGATAAGGTCTATATATAACCCTCGTTTTTTTAACAAAATAATTTTTTTTGTTAAAATATATTTGTAAAAACTGAAGAAAAAAATATAAAAACAGAGGAATTAGAACATTTTCAGTTTTTAACAAAATATTTTCGTTTTTTAAAACTGAATAAAATATTTTCAACAAATTATTTTCGCTTTTGAAAAATATTTTTTTTCTTCATTTTTTAGTTTTTTTAAAGTTTTTTTGTAAAAACTGGAAAAATAATTTTTTTAAAAACTGAAAAAAAAAAAAAAGCAAAATATTGCAAAAATCGGTTTTTTAACAAAATATTTTTTTTTTTAAAAATATATTTGTAAAAACTGAAAAAATATAAAAACAGAGGAATTAGAGCATTTTCAGTTTTTAACAAAATATTTTCTTTTTTTAAAAACTGAATAAAATATTTTCAACAAATTATTTTTGCTTTTGAAAAATGTTTTTTCTCTTCATTTTTCAGTTTTTTTAAAGATTTTTTTTTGTACAAACTGGAAAAACAAATGTGTAAAACTGTTTTTTTTTGTTGTAAAAACAGGAAAAAAATTATTTTTTAACAAAATATTTTCGTTTTTTAACAACTGAAGAAATTATTTTCAATAAAATATTTTTAGTTTTTACAAAAAAAATTATTTTGTTAAAAAAATGAAGGTTATATATAGACCTTATCGTAAAGTTCAGGGGGTATTTGGCCCCGTTTAAAACAAAAGGGTATCCGGATCAATAGTGCAACGGCAAGGTTAGATATGGGTCAAACTTTTAACGAGGATTATATATAAACCTTATCGTAAAGTCGACGGGTATTTGGACCTTTTCCGTTATTATTTAGAAGCGAGAATTGGGGCTCTTCGTGGTCCTGGTTTATCGAGAATTACGAAAAAGTATCTGCTCTTTATCAAAAGCGAAGGGCATTTTAGTCTTTCTATCATGTTTTACAGCCGAATTTGTGGAATTTTTCTTTCCCTTCGCGCTCTGTTTCTCTCTCTTGGATACGCCTCATTTTCATCGTTCTTCCAGCTCTGCAACACCTGCGTTTTTGGTGGGTATCTGTGATTTAGGTAACATTATCCCACTTTGTTGCCCCTGCTTCTGCATATAAGAACTGGTTTTGGACATGGCTGCTTAACTGTCTTTTAATTTTTGTTTAAGGGCATTTCGGACCTTTAACAGATTCTAATAAAACATATCCTTTAACTCCAAAACTGAACGCATCAGTTGTTGCAGTAAAGCACGAACAGACTCCTGCAATTCATTCTTTCCTACTTCCTTATGTTCGCCGCTCTCTGTGTGCTCTGTTTTCCTATAGGTATGTCTACAGTTCGCTTTATGTTACATATGCTATATCCAATTAATTATCTATTGCAATTTAACAGAATACTCGAATTCTGATTTGGCTTTTTGATTTATCGTAATATGGTTCAGAATGCTGGTTCTTTCAACTGATAGTTATTTCCTTATTTGCGATTCCTAGGTCTTTAGTGATAATCGTGCCCGGTTAGAGAAAAAATTTCAAGGTTAAGAGTGAAGTCCTGTTGGGAAGTGTTAGGAATTGGAATACTCTCGAGCATCTATAATCACTGACAAGTAAAAGATAAGGTTAGATTGCATCTCAAAATTCAATTGTAGATTCACTTTCTTTTTTTTCAAAATTGTAGATTCATTTTCCAGTTCGATACATTCTTCAATACTCTAAAAAGGGCTTGTTATTCTGATAAATTCATTCATATTTCACAAATTTATCGCTTAGTAAGAGTACAGTATGAAGTCGTCTCACTTCCAAGAAGAACAATACAAAATATGATATATGCCACCGTCTTGATCTATTGATTTTGTTACAAGTCACTCATCTTTCTCTTGAGAGGCATGTGGACTTCTACTCTTTTCGCCTTCACCTCCGTAAGAACCTTTATCTCAAAAGAGATTAAGCAAGGCAAGTTTCTGACCATTACACTTAATTTGGGTATGCCGCTCAATGACTTTATGATTAACTCTTCACGGGCGGATACCCATGTCAAACAAGAGCAAAGGACGGACATTGTACGAGAGGTATGTGATGAACATGATTTTGAAATAATAATAATAATAATAGCAGCCTCCTATAAAATTAAAGCATGTGTTGAGAAGGATGATGGATGATTTAAATCTAACAAACCATGAAAAATCATTTACAATCAGCCAACATTGTACTCTTTCCGTAAATTCAAAATAAATACATATCTTGGCTAGAGAATGAAGCGAGAAAATTTCAAGTCTGTATTGAAGTTTTCGAGAAGATTGGCTGGAGGTGGATGGGAGGAGCAATAAGGGTCCACCGAGTGAAATCAATATTCAGCTGCATTGTTGTTAAATTTTGATGAAGTAAGATTTATCATATCCACTGTATTGTTTGAGGTACTACGTGCTCTGATATATTTTTAGACATTCCTAGGAGATTCCTTTAACAACCTTTATTACTTAGTGATCTTAGTTGTGTTCAAGAGTTTCTGTTAACTTCTTTCAGGTTACATATAAATTTAATCAACTTGCTGTGCCTTGGTTATTAATACTACTGGCAATATTCAAATAGTGCTATTGGGAGATGTCATTTAGTATATTAATATGAAATTATTTTGGTGTATCTATTTATCATGTGTGACAACTCATTAAATTCGATAATATATTAATATATGTTATCAATAAAAAAAAGATTCGACAATATATTAATTCACATAATATCTTGAATAACTTAGATGAACAGAAAGTTATCGAAGAAAAAGATAAAAGCCTCATTTGGTATGTCTTTGGTTCTTTACCTCAGTTTTCATGGCATTTGATATTTCTTTAGTTCTTTACCTCAGTTTCATGGCATTGCAGATTCCACAGCTTTCTTGAATTTATAATTATGTTTTTAGCCTTTAAAGGATTGCATCAGTCCGTGGCAGGACCCTGAGTATCAGTTTTGAATATGTTTTGTTGTTTTACGATGTTGTAAGCAATAGGCAGCTGGTAAAACTATTAGTTTCAGTACTTATAAGTCTTTACAGAACAAATCAAAAGATGTAAACTATGATAAAGTTCCACAATAAATCTTTTGTTTCATTATTAATTAAGAAAAAATGCTCTACTTCTCTATTATTTCCTTAAAAGTGAAGTTACTTTTATGTCAACTACTACTTAGAAAGTGGTTATTTCATGCTAATTTAACCGAGAGTTAAATTTAGGTTTGTGAGCCCTGAAATGGTTTCTTCTTGCGAAGATTATCAACTTCACAGAATCAGTGAAAAGTATGAGGAAAAAAAACTTAATTATCAAGTTCAATGAGAGATTATCTTTCAGGTTGCTCACTTCCATGTTGTCTCTTTTGTAAAGATCTTTTTCCTTATAAAATTTTCAGACATCCAGTGGCCTTAGATACCCTAATAGGGACTTTGAAAGATATTGGTTTTGAGTAGGGCTGTCAAATTTGGCCCAAGCCCAAATGACCCGCCCAACCCGCCCAAGGTTGGGTTGGTTATTGACCCGCCTATTTATTGAACTTAGCCCATCTTGACCCAACTCATCTCAACCCAATTAAAGTTGAGCTAATTTTTAGCCCAAATTGATCCATGAGTAAGTTTGTCAAAATATCTTAGAAATAATTTTATTTTTGGTTTAATATTTTAAATATGACCATAACAAAAGCAAAAAAGTCTTATTTAGTAATTATACAATTTATAAGAAAATAACACATATTAATTAAAGTTTAATAAGAGTTGGGCGGGTTGGGTTATGACCCAAATCTTAACCCAACCCATCTTAGCCCAAATAACTTTTGGGCGGGTCATTTGACCCGCCTAATTATTGACTCAACCCGTTTTGACCCGCCCAAAATTGACCCAACCCGCCCATTTGACACCCCTAGTTGTGAGGAACATTTCTTTGACTATACGCTAAATGAATGGTGGCTTTCGTACATTTAGTAGCAACACAACGAAATATGAGTTCATATGCTGGGCCAACGGTTTATCAAGACTTTGTTGTGGAGTTGCTGAGTATATTATCTTATTTTTTAGGTTCTAATATAGTGTAGGAGTTGATAGCAAGTTTTAAAATGCAAGATTGTGCCTGCACTCCTTCGTATTTTCTGCAATTCTAGCATAGGTACACAACATGAATAGTCAATTAACTATCGAAAGCGCCAATAAACAAGCAATAACCACTTTATAATCTAAATATTGGGCCTGTGCTGGCACAAGCCATGCCCCATCTAGTAAAGATTAGAATCCATAGTTCTAGGGTTGCTTGTGGAGAAAATGACATTAATAGTTCCTTAAGTTCTGGGTAGATTTAAAATGGTCCTTCAAATATAGTTTGAGCATATTTAATCCTTTACCTTTATAAGAAATGAACAGTTTAGTCTCCGTTAACAAATACCCTAACACCGTCAGTTAGAACTAACAGATTGTATCCCATGAGATGAAATTCAGGTGAGCAAATATCTGTGACGACCCCAATCGGTTTCTTCTCCACTTTAATGCTCAAGAGTATATTTTTGTGGACAAAAGGAGTTGTAGCTTAGTACAGGAAAGAAGGGGGGAAAGAAACAAAGGAAGGTAGACTCCATAATTTGAAAGCTTCAAATTAAGGTAAGAAGATCCTCTTATTCTAAAAGCTCAATCTATAAGTATTGAAACTTGAAACTGATATTAAAATCATGATTTTTTATGAGATATATAAGTTTTTATCTGGGGAAAAAGATTAAAATCCATTAGGAGAAGCTCATACGTTGGCAATAGGGTTTTTCTTGGGTAAATCTATCGGCAAATCTTCCTTTAAATTGAAATCCTACTGCTGTAGCCTGTAGGAAGGATGAAACCTATTAGAGAAGGATTATTTTTTTGCTAATGTTAAGGAATGATTTCTTCCTTATGTTATTACAATTACTGTGATTCGGTTATTGTGTGATATTCATCTACTTCATATGCCTTTTCAGTTTGAGATATCAGTATCAGTTCATAGTAAAAACAATGCCATCTTGATTTTGTATGGTATAGATAAGTTTTAATCTGGCGAAAAGATTTTAATTTATAGGAGAAGCTCATAGGCTGGGAATAGGTTTTCTTTCCTGGCACATTGTTCTTTTTGATTGCATATTATACAATTTCTGTTTGATAGTAGACCTTTATTTTTTATTTCTGTAGTATCAAAAGCTACAAACTTTTTTTCCGATAAATTATCAAAAGCTACAAATTTTTGGGTTAAAACTTTATTTAACAGTGCGTGTATTCCAACCAGAGGTTACTTGATTCGAACTTGGTAAGCTGAACTATTTATCTATTATGGTAAAGAGGTAATATAACCAAACGGGACTGAAGATGGTATAAATGTATTCAATAATTATTGGAATGAAATATTTATTGTGTTGCAATGAATGGCATTTTTGGAAGCTATTGTGTATGAAATGGTATAAATGAATGATCCATTGCATCAATCATTTTGTAAGTTTTCTGTTTTTTTTTAATCAGGAAGCATGACAGCTACAGTGATATGTATTCTGGTACAATTAGCTTCTATTGAGCACCCAAATGCTTCTATTAGTAAAATACAGTTTGTGCAAACACATGGAAATTTTTGACTTAAAAGTTATTTCTAATTTTTTAACAACAGGACAAAGGCTATTGGTATAATTGTGACTCAATTCTTTACTTATTGGTTTCCTTTTGGCTTATGATATTTGAATTGACTTCATTTCTTTTCTTTGTACTATTTTCAGCTGATTGTCCTAGGTTTGGAGATGGAAAGCAGTATAAAGAATGAACTCTACCTTGACACCTTTCATATGTCAAATCTTCAATCAAGTCTTAGGTCGACTAGTGATACCGGAAACAATGATTCACATGGTATGAAATTTAGCTGATTGCTTCAACTGATAATTAAAATTAGAAATGCATTCGGTATTAAGATTTGAATATCAAATAGCTTACCGTTAATAAAAGAGGTATGATACGTTGCTCTTATTCCTGGGATTGCATCTTTATCTGAATAACCATCGAAGTGGAAAACTGAAGGTCTTCATTGACATTTTAAAACGTCATATTATAAAAAGGTCTTCTTTGCTGGCTACTCTTAGCAGATTTGGATGATAGCAAATTTGAGCTTCTGTTGATTAACCAATGCTTTTTTCTCTCTTTTCCTTTCTTTGTTTGTCTAAGATTAATTAAAATTGAAAGAACTGTATCTCTCCTGTCCTTTCCTATTCTTTCATTTTAAAACTGCGATTTGTGAATTATAATTTTTATTAAATGTTGCTAAGTGGAGATATTCCCATATTTATGTCTGGTTTACTTAGTTGGCTCTCTCCAGCACATAGTTGTGTTGATTGCGCTGACTGTGATTAACATCTAATTCCAGACAGCGATTGGGACGACGTGTGGAATGATGATGGAGATTTGTGTCATGATTCTACTGATAAATTGGATAAAACATCTGAAATGGACAGGGAATGGCAGAGGCGGCATGACCAATTCCATACTGTATCCTTACAAGTTTAATCTGATTGAGAGTTTCCAGAAAAACATAACTAGATGTATTCCTTTTGGTTGCAAATTCAATTTGTATTTGGTAATTCCTGATAAATTATCAGATTGGATACCGTGATGGTCTTATGGCAGGGAAAGAAACTTCAGCACAAGAGGGATTTAACATCGGTTTTAGGGACTCTGTATATGTTGGATACAACTGGGGTCTTGTCAGAGGTATCACTAGGTGAGTATGGGCATCTCTTTGATGGAATTTGTGGAGATTTGAGTTTGTATTACCAACTAGAAATTTTCTTCATGCTGCGTTGGATTTAAATTTGATCTTCTCTCTTTTTGTTTTCTTCCTCTTTGTTGAAGTGCTTTTGCCTCTCTTCCTGATGGCTTGAAAGAAAGAATGGTTGATACTAAGGAAATCCAGAATAAGTTCCAACACTTACACGAGTCGGTGCAATCTCTTTCAACAATGGAAGTGCTTAAGGTGTTCCATGATTATCTGTCAAAGAAATCGGAAGAGAGTGGTAAAGATGATAAATCCAGCTCCTGCTTGGCCGATGCCAATGACCTCATCCCCGATGACTATCTTCTGGACCATTACCAGAAAGAGCTACAATCACTTATTGATGAATCAGGGCTCAAATTGCACTTAGACGCAAAGCAATAGCTTTTTCTTCAGAAGTTATGTTTTTCCATCATACTCCATGAAAATTGCATTCAGAAGAAAAAGGATAGTATACTTGAATGCATAGTTTGTATCTGGAATATTTCCATTTTCTAATATTATATGCAAGGTTTAAGTTAAAGTTGTGTGGCATTTTGAAGAGAAATAAAAAATTACTTTTTGACATGTTTGAGCTTGGCCCGATGAGGTAACTAATACTGAAGGAAAAAAGGTAAGTAATACTGCTAAAATTTTAGAAATTGGAAGTTTTAGATTCAAGAGAAAAGATGTCAGTGTATTGCTATTGTTACTGCATAGGAGAATAGCCTGTTGAAAAGAGTTGAAATCACAGGTCTCATAAAGAAAGTCCAGCACCTTATAGTTCATGGCTAAATTGTCTGATGTTAGCAGCTCAGCATTTCAGCCTTATGATTATACTATTAATAAAAAAACTATGAAAGGAATGTAGTAAAGAATTAATATGAAGTGGAAATTGTGAAATAATACCCTAAAAACCATGGCCTAAATATTGAAATGGAAAAAGGCGCTGCATTTGGGTAGATTAGTGGATACTTAAAGGCATGTCTAATGTCATCGATAAAGAATGATCAGTTGAAACATGAGAGAGCAGTATCTGAAATTAGGTAATCTTTAGGAGAAATGACTAAAAGTTTATGATAGAGGTGACTTGACTGAGCTGCAGTTGTTCCTCTATACACGTGAAGCGACATTAAGTGTGCGGCTCAATAGTGTTTAAATCGTTCCTAGCGCGCAGTTGTGACCATTTTGTTGCTTACCTTACTTTGCAGTTAACTCTTTGAACACTAGTAATAACCAATGTTTGAGCCGTTAAATTCAATTTGCTCATTTGTGATTACTGGTATCATGCATGTTATTGGCATTATTCAGATTGTAGCCGAGATGACAGCTGAAGATCATGGTATCATAACATTTCATGGATACATACATGAAATATTAGCCAACAGTAGCTAAAGCCATAGATGAAAATACATAAAACCCTTAACAACACTAAAGCATGGATAGGCATCATCCTCGACAAATAAGCATAATAGCAGGTTCTATCAAATTATTGGAGAATCCATGATGATGTTTCCCATCATTCAATCCTAATCAACTCCCTTAATGCCATTAAGCTGAAATCTTTGCACATGCTGGAGGGTTGTGAGTTGTGAGCAGCAAGCCAGTTGTTCCTGGACCCAAACAAACAGCTGCTCCTGGACCTAAGATTCGTGTTTGCTCCTAGAAATGTATTTTGTCTTGGGCTTTCTTGGTCTGACAGGCTTAATTTATAAAGAACCTGCTCCCCACTGATGTCCACCTGTGCCACAATGGAAATATGTGTTTCGATCTGTAACTCATCTATGGAAACAACTTTATGTAATTCAAGATTTGATCCTTATCATTCTAGTTTGATTATGAGCTACAAGGACAGGATTGTATCAAATTCTACGAGTTTGTAACTGACCTTGAACTGGCATCAGCGACAAGCTTGAATTGGTCTAGAATGTGCAAATCCTGCTGCGCTGCGCCTGAGGTGAGGTTCCCATTTAGATGTTGGCATGACTGTTTCAAACGCTTCCACGAGCAATGCTACCTTTCTCTTGCGAGCTGGCGCAAGTTTGTCCACTGCTCGTCGGAGTGCAAAATCAACCATCCAGTCCTCTGCATTTTTCCTATCATCCATCATCTGATGCTTGAGATCAACTTTCTCTGCTTCTGGATCTGGCTCCACTGGCAGGAAATTTGGTGCTCGTGGATTGAATTCTTTTGATTCCTCTGGCTCCTCAATGTCAATGCGCCTGGTTATGCCTCTCAGGTTTGTGTAGCTCTCAGACAGTTGTACACTCAAATCATATTTATGTGTCTTCTTATCTTTAAATCTTGGTGCATCTTTGATTTGGTTCAGCTTTTCCTCGCATGCCTCAGCTGTTGAATCTGCTTCGACACCAGAAGCGCTTTCAGTTCTCTTGAGATCTGCACCCACTACCAATTGTTTATCAGTACTGCCATGATCGTTTTCATTTCCTTGTTCGCAGCAATCTGTTTTTGTTTCCGCGTCTTCCATCTTGACAGCAATGTTTTCATCAGAACTTTTTTGATTGTCCTTGCATGTTTCATCTTGTACTTCATTGAAATTGCAAATATTTAGCTCTTGATACCCCATAAGTGTAGTTGCATCATCATCTTGAAGAGTTGTATAGTCCTCGCAAGAAGCTGAAATTTCAGCTTCTAGACAGAAGGTAACAGCAACCTCATTATCCATTGTTGCTGCCTCGCCGTCTGCTAGACAGGGACCGCGCTCATCTTCTGGCTTCTCAGCTATTTCCTGTTCCAGAAAGAAATTGGCAACCAGAGAGTTATTTGAGGTGTCCTCAGACGGTTCAACACACTCATCAATGTCAAATTCTGTATGCGAACAGGCAGATTGTGAGTCATCATAATCATAACTTATTCCAGAGATGATACTTCCGTTATCCAAGGTCTCTTCCAGAATAGATGATTTTTCCATAAACTCGTCGCTGCCAACTGAATCATCAACCAGTGTGATGGGCTCTATATCATTTGAGATTGAACCTGTTTCGCCTTCGCTGTTTGCATAGTACTTCTCTACATCCCAGTCCATATTGGAAGCTTCAGACTCTTCTATATCTAATTCACTATGCATTCTCAAGGATTCACAATATGCTTCTTCAGTAGCACCTTCATTTAGAGAGAAGCCAAGGATGTTAATTTCTGCTGAAATATCTTCGCTCTTTTGATCAAGATTGCCCTCTGTATCATCTGCTGCCACTTCACTGCCTTCATTCGAAGTTACTAGATCATCTGCCGAGTTTGTGTTTTTACTAATGGTATCAGCCATCTCTTCCCTTTCTTTGTTATAAATTTCGACAAAAAAATCTCTGTAGTCATCTTCATTTGTCACAGGAGCTACCTCTGTAGGATTCAGTATTTGTTTTGGTACATTGGCATTCAAGCCTAATCCATGGGGATTGGCTCGACGGGGAGAAAGGCATCCCAACTTGAAGTTCCTCTGAGTCTTTAATGCACGCCTTTTAGCTGACAAGAAACACTTTAATGGAGGCAAAGGAGGGTGATGATGGCCATTAAGAGAGCAATATGTGTAGGGGCAGACTTTAAAAACAGAAGTTCCATCTGATTCTGTTGCTCCGGGACTAAGTTCAAGGTATGAAGGAAACTTAGCTTCTTTCAAAGTTGATGAACATGTTGCTCTTTCAACATTGAAGTTTTCACACAGAACAACAGCTGGGGAACATGATTTCTTGGTTGAAGCTCTTACTGGTTTAAAACTGGGAGTTTTTGTGAGGGTGGTCCTCACTAGTTTCAAACTAGAAGTTCGAGCTAAACTTCTTGTTGGTTTATTAACAGAAGAAGCTGAGCCTAACTTTGAGTTATTGGAATTCTTTCTGCTAGGACTTTGAGAGTAAGTTTGAGGGCTCCTTGAACTAACCTGAGACTGCTCTTTCCTTGCAACAGAACTGCTGGTGGACTTCATATAATTTGGAGTGGATGTTGACTGCTGCTGTTGCTGCTTCTTTGGTGTTGAAGAATTTGTAGTGGTATGAACTAGAGGTGGTGGTTTTCCTGGCTGAGGAACATGCCTTCTGAATTTGGGTGAGTGACAGATTTCATATTCTGAGAGCTTGGTTTTGCCTGATTTCTTCATCATCTTTGTCTTGAGGTCAGCTCCTCTGTTCTTGATCTCATGTTTTGGTGATATTGGTAAAGATGGTTTGAGGTTCAT
>MU668797.1:36200-99195 GCA_026770625.1 Nicotiana glauca
ACCGGTGAAAAGGTGCGAGCGACTGGCTGTGGTGGGCATGAGGAAAGGTAGAGGGAGACCTAAGAAGTATTGGGGAGAGGTGATACGGCAGTACTTAGTGCGTCTTAGGATTTCTGAGGACATGGCCCTTGATAGGGGGATTGTGGAGGTCGAGCACTAGAGTTGTAGGTTAGGGGGAAGTTGTGGATATTTCCATAGCGCATTAGAGTGAGACTAGATAGTTATGAGGTAATCGTAGGATGTTACTGATCAGCTACCGATATAGGGAGTTATCTGTTGGATATTAGTATAACTTACATCTATTTCGTATTTCTTATATTTCTGCTGTTTTGTTATTTTGCGTTATGTTGTGTATTTCATATTAATCTTAGTATGAGTCTATTAATAGTACTAACGTATCGTCTCTTGTTGATGTCTTGAGACGAGGGTCTCCTGGAAACATCCTCTCTGTCCCCCGGGTAGGGGTAAGGTCTGCGTACATATTACACTCCCCAGACCCCACTTGTGGGATTATACTGGGTTGTTGTTGTTGTTGTTTGGGTGCATTGGTAGGTGTGTTGTTGCTTTCATGCCAAATAGCTGAGTTCGAATCTCTGCAGCTACATAGCTACTTCCCATGTTTTTTATTTTTTCAGTAGGACAATTTAATATGATAGCCCATATTTTCTATGGTCAGCCCAAAGTCCCATATTTTTAGCTACTACCCCATTCCTTTTTTAGCATTTTTCATTATTAGTCATGCGCTAGAAACTAATAGCATCGTCTGGCCATAAATTATAATAGGCACTTTATAGCCCAGAACCAATTCTATTGGCTAGCCACTAAAACTAACAAACCCAACTGACGGTACTTATGGCGCAACTCACTCATTTATCCAGTGTATATACCTTTTTTGAGTTTTATACTCTTAGATTTTTGAGATACAAATTAATTGATGTTAATTGCATATCTTTTTTTTTATCGCTGTTATTACTAAGTATCTTTTTAGTAAACAACTTCTTCTAATATTTTCTTTTTTAATTGACAATATAGCCAACTCATTTTAATCTTCTTGAGACCATATTAATCTTAGTTAAAATTTTATTTATTTTGCAAAACTTGGGTCAATTGAAGCAACGGTTACAAAAACTATTAACATTACTTTAATAAGCAATATAAGCATTTGAAAAAAAAATCAAGTCCTTTTATTTGATTAAATATATCAATTTAGCGTATTATTATATGCTATTTGTACAATTTCTCTTAGCACGAATTGAAGTCTTAAAAATAAGTTTAAATCATCAATACGGAGATAACTGTTAACTTGATTGAGTGTGCACAATGCACATGGAGTTCGAAAGAAGAAACTGGACACATCCACAATAGTAAAAGAGATTGGTTGAAGTTGGAGCCAAATTGCATGAAAATAGTAAACTTGATGGAGTGTGCACATAGAGTTAGAAAGAAGAAACTGTACATAGCCACAAGTATTAAAGAGATTGATTTCTAGTTGGAGCCAAATTGCATGACATTTTCATACGTTCAACCAAATTCCTAAAAATAGCATCGCTTGGAACTATAAAATTTATATACTATATAGACTGTCACCATACAAAAAATATACAAAATAGAATGTCATTATACAAAAAATATACTAAATTGACCATTATTATACAAAATATATACAAAATAGACTATCACTATATAAAAATATACTAAATAGACTCCCACTATATAATTTATATACAATTAGCTCTCACTATACAAAATAGACTGTTACTATACAAAAAATATACAAAAATAGACTGTTATTATATAAAAAATATATAAAATAGACATTTCGTATATGAATTGCATTGCATATTTCATTTAATTTTTAGGTAATACTTACATATCCAAAAATACAAAATATATACAAAATAGGCTGTCATTATACAAAATATATACTAAATAAACTGTCATTATACAAAATAGATTTCCATTATACAAAATAGACAGTCACTATACAAAAAATATACAAAACGGACATTTCGGGCTACTAGATGCAATATGTTTGGGCCGAAGGGCCATATTTTGCAAGTGGGCCAAAACATGGGCTATTAAAATTTTGAGGGGCTATAGAGGGTAGTTTTCTTTTCCTTTTTTCTTTTACTTAGTGTATTTGATTTAGTTTTTTCCAATGGACCCACCCCTTTTCTTTTAGTTAAATCCCTACATCAAAAGTTTCTTCTCCAATTATCTCTCTCCACACAGAAAACTTTTTCCTTAATTTTCAAAGCTTACATGCAACTACCAGTTATTAGTCCGCCTAAAACCATCGAGTAATTGTTTCCGTCATGACCCTACTACCTACAAACATTGTTAAGATACTGTTATAGTACACCCACTACCTTTAAATCATGGGTCCGCCACTGCTTCTACCTCAGTTGTTATTCCGCGCGCCCAATCATTCATTGTTCTGTACTCATCAAGAAATGTAGATTTATTGAATTAGTCTTTTGGATAATCCGTGGATGTGTATCAAATTTGCCTTTTCCATTTCTAGAAAAAACTTACTTCTTATATCTTAGGCTTTGAGAATAAGTCGCATACTGACCCCAAAGAGTAATTAGGCCATCTCCAAGGCACCAAAGATTTCATCAAATTCAAATTTGATGTAAAATCTGGTGTATTTTTGCTCCAATAGAATATCAAATTTTGCATCATTATAGTGCATGAATAATCATCGCACCAAATTTTATTTATTATTATTTTATTTATATTTTTATTTTTCGAACTTTTAATTTATCCATATAATTAATTTTTATATTAAGATTTTTATAATTATAATTCTATATCCTATTTTTTATATATTAATTTTTGTATAAATTATATTTATATAAAATTATAAGTTAATTTTATTATTATTATAATTTTATAATAAATGATTATATAAGTGGTGAATGTGAATTATATATAATGAATATGGAAAAAAAAAGTTAGTATTTATTTGAAGGAAATAAGAATATAAAATTTAAATAGAAGATAATAATATAATATAAAAGAGAGAGAAGAAATATTATTTTTTGGTATAAAAAATGGTCTAATGGTTGGAGTAAATTTGATGTTACATCAATTTAATGTGTAATTTGGTGTGAAATTTGACGTTTGGATTGGAGATGGTCTTAGTCGCTATTATGCCACTCTTGATCCCCAATCTTTTTTTAGTTGGGGCTGTTTTTTCACGTTCACGGCAGAACTATTATATCCACATAGCAACTCTGTTAAGTTCAAATGATTTGAAATTGAGAAAGATATGATCAAATCTTCCATAATAGTGTTGAAGTATATCTTTTCACTAACGATACACTTTCTATTTCACACTAGGAAATATGTATTCACTTTCTTAGTATTAATCCATTCAATTAGTTGCTTATTCTTTATGGTCTAGACTGAATTGTGTGATTTTTAGTTAAAATGTGTTATCGGACCTATATGAGATAGGGTGACGTGGGATCATCCCCGGGTATATGCATGGTAAAGTTATTCAGTTATTGGTTGGCTTCTAGAACAACTCTTGGTACGCTCGAGGACGAGCGTTTGTTTAAGTTGGGGAGGATGTGACGACCCGACCCGTCCTCTCATGAGTTACCGACTAGTTTCCCCCATTTTCTGCCTCTTTATGCTTCATTATCAGTGTCTTGCGTGATCGAGTTGGTTTGGAGAAGTTTTGGTAGGAAATGAGACACTTAGTCTCTTTAAGGAAGGCTTAGTTTGAAAAAGCCAATCGGATGTTGACTTATGTGTTAGAGGGCTCGGATATGAATTCCGATAACTCGGTTAGCTTCGGGGGATGATTTGTGACTTAGAAGTGTGATCGGAAGTGATTTTGGAGGTCCGATGTAGAATCAGGCTTGAATTGGCGAGGTTAGTATTTTGGCAATTTCCGATTGGTAGGTGAGATTTTGATCCGAGGGTCGGAATGGAATTCTGAGAGATGATGTAGCTTCTTTAGGTGATTTGAAATGTGTGTGCAAAATTCCAGGTCATTCAGAGGTGATTTGGTTGGGTTTTTGATCGAATGCGTGTTTCAGAAGTTTTAGAAGAACTTAGGCTTGAATTCGATGTGAATTGATGGCTTTAGTATTGTTTGAGGCATTTTTATGGTTGGAACAAGTTTGGATGATGTTTTAGGATGTGTTGGTGCTTTTGACTGAGGTCCCGGGGACCTCGAGGTGATTTCATATGGCTAACGGGGAGTTTAGAGTTGTAAAATATTGCAAAAAATTGTAGCCGCTGTGCAGCGCATTTTTGATCTTCGCGATCGCGAGCCCAGGGCCGCGATCGCATAGAAGAATTTCGGCAGGGCTGAGTCTGGTTCTACGCATTCGCAATATAGGGTCCGCGATCGCGGAAGGTTAAGATCTGGTGCACCGCGTTCGTGGTGGTACGTACGCATTCGCATAGTGGAAGTTGAGGGCCCAGCACATTTGTTTTTCGCGTTCGCACAGTGTGGGCCGCGTTCGCGTAAGTTGAGAAGTCAAGGCATTGTTCGCGGGTTGGACATAGCGTTCGCGTAGGGTAAATTTGGTCAACGAAAATTTTGTTCATCGCGAACGCTGAGGTATGACCGCGTTCGCATAGAGGAAATACCAACTGGGCAGAAGGGCTTTCTAAAACATTTTGTTCCGCGAGCCTAACTTATTTTCCACCATTGTTGAGTATCTTGAGAGCTATTTGGGAGAAATTGAAGAGGGTTTCGAAAATGATTGATTTTAGGTAAGTCCTATGAACTAAAAACGTGATTTAATTGTGAAATTAACCTTGAAATTCATGGAAACTTGGCTAAAATGGGAAGAACTGGGGCTTGAGTTTTTGAAATTTTAAAGTGGGATTTGAAGGACCATTTGAGCTCGGATTCGAGAGTTCTTGGTATGTATAGACTCGTGGCGAGTTAAGGAGCCCGTTGATGTAAAAATTTCTGAGTTTCGAGAAGTGGGCCCGAGGCTCGGGTTTTGGTAATTTCGGGATTTTGTGCCCGTTATTGATTGTTTTCGCTTGGGCTTTGTTCCCTTAACATATTGTGATGTATTCGCTTTGATTTTGGCTAGGTTCGACGCGCGTGGAGGTCGATTTGATGAGCAAAGGGTTCGCGAGCTAGAGATTTCGCCGGTTCGAGGTGAGTAACGATTGTAAATGATATCCTGAGGGTTTGAAACCCCGGATTTGCACATCATAGTGTTATATTGAGGTGACTTACACGACGGATAGCGAGCGTGTGGTAGAGCACCGTCGGGGATTACGACTTGGTCCGTCCCGATTGATGAATTTACTGCGTATTTGTCTGAAATTACTTGTTATCATCACAATTTGGGTTGATTGTCATATTTGGGCTTCGTGCCAGCTATTTGAACCCTTCGGGGATTGTTGTTGATAATTTCTCACTATTTTAATTATATACTCGAACTCAGTCACGTATTTTCTACTGTTTTAAAACTCAACCAAGTTTATTATGTCTTAAACGCTTGAAATGATATTTTCAAAATATTTTAGGCTGGGCATCATGTTTTACTGTTGCCCGAGTGACTTGTTGATCTTTGACTAGGTAAGGCCGAGGGCCTGTATTGTGAGGATACGTTTGGATCGGGCTGTTGTTGATAATTTCTCACTATTTTAATTATATACTCGAACTCAGTCACGTATTTTCTACTGTTTTAAAACTCAACCAAGTTTATTATGTCTTAAACGCTTGAAATGATATTTTCAAAATATTTTAGGCTGGGCATCATGTTTTACTGTTGCCCGAGTGACTTGTTAATCTTTGACTAGGTAAGGCCGAGGGCCTGTATTGTGAGGATACGTTTGGATCGGGCTGCACGCCGCAACAGTGTTATACTGATATTGATATGAGGCCGAGGGCCTAGATTGATGCCACGAGATGGCTTGATATTGCGTTTGGGCCGTAAGGGGCCCCTCTCGGAGTCTGCACACCCCCAGTGAGCGCCTTCGACGATAAATGGATCGGGCTGCACGCCACAGCGATATGTGGATCGGACTGCACGCCGCAGTGGTACTAGTATTATTCTGTGTGTTTACTTTACTTCATTTGTCTGTCATTATCTGTTGTTTTTGCTATTTCTTGTAATATTTACCTGATATTCTGGCATTATTTGATAACTGAGTGTTGTGCCCGAGGGGTGGAATTTTGTGCTTATCTGTACTATTCATTTTGAATTCATTTGCGTAACCGCTGAAAAAGTCATTTTCAAAAGAGGTTTTTAACTGAGCTAAGATATTTCTAAAGATTTCACAGCTTCACTGCTTTTCTCAAAGGGTTTTACACTGCTAATATATATCATGATGGTTTGCTTTACGTGATTTCTTACTGCTCAGTTTTTATTTACCCTTATTACTCACTGAGTTGGAGTACTCACTTTACTCCCTGCACCTCGTGTGCAGATGCAAGTATTTATTCACCCGGTAGCGGGTTTTGGCTGATTGGAGGCAGAGCTGTAGGAGTTTAGCGGGGTGACTGCCAGCGTTCGCAATACTGTTTTCTCTCTTTGTTGTTCATTATTCCTGTCCAGTGTATCTTTAGACTTTGTAGGTGTAATTACACTCTTACAGATGCTCGTGACTTGTGACACCCCGATTAGGGTTGTGTTGGGTTGTACTTCCACTAATTAATATTATTAAATCATATTGAAACTGCTTATGAATTAT
Organism: Nicotiana glauca; assembly: GCA_026770625.1. Taxonomy (NCBI): domain Eukaryota; kingdom Viridiplantae; phylum Streptophyta; class Magnoliopsida; order Solanales; family Solanaceae; genus Nicotiana; species Nicotiana glauca. Next base: position 42,882 of record MU668797.1, read on the forward strand.
TTAATTGCTTAAAATAGGTGTTTTGTGATGGTCTGGCTGGCCTTGTTTTCACGAGAGGCGCCATCACGACCAGAGCGGGGTTTGGGTCGTGACAAGTTGGTATCTGAGCCTAGGTTACTAGGTCTCACTAGTCATGAGCAAGTTTAGTAGAGTCTCGCGGATCGGTATGGAGACGTCTGTATTTATACTCGAGAGGCTGCAGAACCTTTAGGAAAACTTCATATTCTTGGAATTCTTGTTGTGCGTCCTTGATTCAGTTTGAAATGTAACTCTTGAAATTCCTTCCACGCATTCGTATGTGCACATGAGTGCTCAGAATTCTATGTGCCTTGATGGCTTGTGATTCCCCGATCGAGGGGCGAGATGTAATCTCTGTGAGTTTATGTTGGGCTAGTCTGGAGGACTTGAGGTCGTATCTTTGTCTATGGCTTGAGCATCGAGGTGCTGATTGTATGAACACGTGGTTTTGAACTTATATGTTCGGTATTGTCCCTATTAGTGGAAGTGACGGCTGGATAGCTATATGATGGGTATGTTAGTACTGCAAGATGTATCTATGTAACTTGGAAGTGACGAGGAAGGTCTGTAGGATGTTAGAGGAACTATCAAGTGCATGATTTTCATTGTGATTGGATGTGTAGCTACGAGTTATAGGCGCGTGAAGAATATTTTCGTGTCTTCTAGTTGGGAGAGAAGTAAATTTTATGTTGCGGTATAAGTTCAGACTCAGGAAGACTAAGTGACTGCGGATAGTTTATGACGGTGGAAGGTATACGGAAATGTTATATTGAGGCAAAGCATGTGGGTTATCTCCTGCGGAGTGATCTGAAGTGTTGTGATCCCTTATGTGAATTATAGAAGATCTCATGTGCAAGTGAATTGTAAGTGTTGAAGTTTGAAATTTTGGGTCGCTTAAGAGAATGGGCTTAATTGTTGCGAGATTTGTCGAGAAGTTAAAGTATTAGATGATTTGTGTTTACACAAGCTTACAAAGGATTTGAGTTTAATCTTACTATGGTATTAAGGAAGCAGTGGAGTATATGCGTTATGAGTGCTGTGTGTTTTGACCCATGGCTTCGAGCCTTCGAGCCAAGTTGGGGAGTTTGATATTGATTAGCTGATTGTACGGTTATGTGCTATGTTGGTTCCGGTTTGAGGAATGCTGGTGAATCAATTCTGGTTGTGGAAATTGAGCCGAGAATGGCACGAGTGAAAGAAAATTTTTGGCAAGGAATTATATTGTGCCTCATAGGGTATGAGAATCATGGAACGTCTAGAGTTGTTATTGGTAAGGAATGCTCAGTGCATAGAGCATGAGGGTGCTTGGTTGTATTGAGATGGGGCTACATCATGCGGTATCACGATGCTAATGGGGTTCGGGTGGTTCTGTCCATTGATCAGGTAAATTGTAGCTTGAATAAGAGTGAATGACTTGCGAGAATAGTTCTAATGTGTTCAAGAGCATGTATACATCAATTGAGTGCTTTAAAGAAGCATATGTGGTTAGAAGCTGTTGTTTTCATGGGAAGAGGTCAAGACTTGTGGTATTTCTATGTGAATTATGGGATTCTATGTATCAGTATCAGGGAAGTAAAGGAAACGGACTTAGATCCGCAGGAAGTTCTTCAGAGTAAAGTATTCTGGAATGTGGTGTTCATGGGAATATTTGAGAAAGTATTCAGCGGCTTATGGGCCTTAGACAGGGTAGTGTTACACTTGGGTCTCGTATGGTAAGCCTGGGTTGGGGCATGGTGGTGCTACAGCAAGAGGGCATATCAGGTTGAAAATGAATCAGAAGAAAATTTAGATAGATGGAGTAGCTTGATAATAGACCGCGTCGGTATGGTGAGGATATGATTAATTCTTTGTATGTGTCCGAGGTAATAGGTTCTTACAGGCATTTTGCAGCAATGCTCTTGGGTTTTGATGGCTTTCTTAGCTTGGTCTAGTTAGAAGGATTCAGTCCTTGCAGTCTAATTTGTGCAAACGAAATTGGGGGAGTTCCTGTTGATTTCTACTGTGGTTGGAGAAACGCATTTTCTACATATACGAGAGACATGAGATATGTAATGATTTTCTTCTAGATGGGATCAATGGAAGTTCTTGACTAGATTAGCACATAGATGTATGTGGCTTGGTAGGGAGATAAAATTTTTCATGTTGTCCTTGGATGGTATGGTATATGCGGTATGTTGTAGAGGACCGAGACTGGTGTGTGCTAGGTTACAGTTCAGTTATGAAAAGAAGTTCATAAAATTCTTAGGCAGCGGGTAGCCTCGGATAATCAAGGAAATGGTACTGCTAATTGGAAGTGATTTGATGAGAGTATATGTCTCAGAAAAAGGGTAGTGTGATTAAACAGATGATACTCCGGTGGTATTGCGACACTTTATGGTTCAATCGACTGGTGGTATTCAGGTTTGTTTGGGGGCACAGGGAAATTTTAGAGTATCTAACGTGGAATGATTGGGTTAGAGGTGTGGCATATATTCGGACGGCGAAATTGGGATAGGATATGGTGATTCATGTGCCGTATGGACATGGAGGCGGAAGTTCTCATATACAGGCTATGATGTGGTTGTAGATCGTGTGTGTCGGCACTGTTTAGCAACTACCGGGGATTTGGAGGCCCGCATGGATCTTTCTTTGCTTAGTAAGTTAGATTTTGGATATGATATTGGGCTATATATTGGTTGTCTCAGTGTTGGGTTATTCTGGACTATTGCGCTATGGGCTATGCCGAAAAACGCCACGGGTTGAGTGGCGAGGTACGTGGATTATGTTCTAGTAGAGTGGATTATATTTCTAGACCAGCGGACAGCTGGGAAGGATTGCTTTTCTTAATTGGGCCTTCGTGATGGATATCAGTGCAAAGGTTTCTACCATTGATTCAGTTCCGGTGTTGAGGGACTTTTCGGATGCATTTCTTGTGGCCGGGCATGTCGCCGGGCGGGGTTGTGGATTTCGGTATTGATTTGGTGCCGGACACCGTATCGTATGACTCTGGTAGGAGCTGTTGTGAGCAAGTGATTTTTTTCATATGTGAATTACTCCTAGAAAATTCAAAATAAAATAATTTTTCTTTGTTTGCAATTTTATGAATTTTCGTGATATTTTTCGGCATTGTTTGCATTTGCATGTGCGTGTTTTATTTGGTTTAAATTAATGCAGAAATACAAAAATAAGTGTTATTTGCATTTAGGGTTTAACTTTACAACTAAGATAGTTAAGCAAGTGTTTGTTTCGCAAAAATAAAAAAATTCACAAAAAATAGCGTAGTTTTGCATTTTTAGTATTTAATGTCAAAGTTGTGTGATTTAGTATTTAAATATTTGTGATAATTATAATGTGGAGTTAATTAGAATTTTTAGGATAATTTAGACAAGGATTAATTTAGGTTTTTGATTTGTATTTTTAGGATTTTAGCAGATAAAAAGGAAAAAGAAAGGAATTAAATCGGATTTGGGCCAAAGAAACTCCCAGCCCAAACAAACTCACGCCTAACCCAACCCAATACGTTCCCATACTCGGTCCAACCCTGAACCACCAAAACGATGCCGTATTAAGCCCTTTAATCTGGACCATTGAAATAAATTTATCCAACCCGTTTAACCTGACCCCGGCCCGTTTTCCTCAACCTGGTCTACCCTAGTGAGACCAAACGACACTGTTTCCCATTCAGGGTTTAATCAGAGCCGTTGGATTCCCATTATCCAACGGCCCTAATTAATCACCCTAAGTTTAATATATCAAACCCCCCCTAAACACGACCTTACCCTTCAGAACCCCCCACCTCATCTCGTCACTAACATTTTAAGAGACTGACCTTCATCCGCCTTCCACCGCCCTAACTCCGCCCACCGAAAATTGCCTCACAACGGTTCCGGTGGTCCAAACAACCCCAAAATTACATCGTAGCTTTCCCTCACTCTCCTCATTCCAAACCCCCGAACCACTCCCTTCGAATCTTAGTTGATCTCTTCGAATGTCAGATCAAAGAATCGACCCCGAACCCTAACCTCCCAAACACCTCCAAAATTACACCACACAACTGCCTTGACCTCCTCATACCTAATATGTCATTTGTTTCCTTCAAACATGGTCCGAACTCGTCGAAATTCAAATCTAGGTTTCGAACCTTAAAAACCCGAAGTCCCGATTCGTTGAAATTTAAGCTAGTTTTGATTTTGTCCATGTGTTCTTGATAATAAAACACGGTTAAAATCAAATTTTGGCTTATAAATGAAGATTCAGAGGTTTTTTTCTTTCAATTATTACTGACCGGTGAGTTTTCTATTTTCCTTTTTACGTTTGTATTTTCAGTGTTATTCTAGTTACTCGTCTTCTTCATCTGTTTCTCTTTTACTGATCAAATTTCAATTGAAAGTTGATCAGTCTTCTGATATAAGCTTGTTTTGCGTATTGCTTGTTTCCTTAGATGGGTTTTGGTTGTTTGGGTTTCGAATAATTAGGATATCAGTTGGTGTTAAGACTGAAGTTTGTATATTGTTTAATTCACTTAGGCAGTCGAATTAGGGATTAGTTTGAATCTAGTTAATACTTGTTTAGATGTATATATAAGTGTTCACTTGTTTAAGAATACTCTGTGATGGTAGAATGGTAATGCACTACTAAACTAACGAATTAAAATATGAAAAGGGGATTGGTGTAGCTAGCTTAATGCCTTTTAAGAGTTGGAAATTAGAATAGAACATGGGGGGACAAAAGGCTAAAACTACAGGTGTAAAAGAAATACACAGCTTGAAAAGGGAAGGGGCAAAATAAAAGAAAAGGTTTAAGTACATGATGAACCTGGAAAGGGAAGAAACGAATGGGTACACAAGCTGGAAAGGGAGGGGGACATACACTTTAAAAAGGGATACCCAATGATATAAAAGAGAGAGGCCTGAACTGATATCAGGGGGATTTGAAGAGAGAAGGAGATAACATTGAGAGAGAGAAAAATACACTGATATATACACTGATATACAGATAAACACTGATAGAGAGAGACATACCCTGAAACATATAGGACATTCTGAAGAAAAAAACATAGAATTGAGAGGTTAGAATGGCTTGATTTTAGGATTTGAAACTCGGTTGAAGCTGTTTGGATTTCTGAATTACTGTTCCATTAGATTTCTCTGGGGTTTTTGAAGTTTCTTTTATTGCCGAACAATTCATGAGTTTCCCTGGGGTAAAGAGGGATTGAATTCAAGTCATTAAATCCTGATTTGAAGTCTGTTGGATCAGTGTACATTTAAAACTGGTCTATTCTTGGATTTTGAGTTGGTGTTGTTAAGATTGCTTGCTGCTGCTATCTACTGCTTCCTCACTTCTGTTTTCTTTTCATTTCCAGGTATTCCTTTGGCCTCAAGTGATACATGAAGTTTGAATCAAAAAATATGTGATCAAATTTGAAGATAAATGATGAAATATTAAATGTTTTCTTCCATAAGTCTTCCTCTTACTGTTTTACTTTATTTTGGAAGCCTAGCACAGTAGTATCTACTATTAAATTGCCTGCAAATGTGTGTATTCAAATGTTGTATTTAACCTTCACCAGAATGTGAGAGCTATATAATCCGGACATTGCATTATTTGTAATAGTTGGACTGTTTGGACTGTTTCAAAATCATATGAGTATCCTATTTGGTATTATTAGCCTTAGCCTAGTTTAGTTCTGATTTTATCATCATATCAAGTTGAATGTTAAATTTGGAATAAGGGTTAGTTTGGAACTTAATCTAGAACCAGCTTGTATGTTAATTATTAATGTTAAATCAGGCGTCTCCTTGGGTTTAAAAATGTCAATCACTTTGGTTTGTTATTGAATTTCAGAAATTAAAATAGTAACTCGTCAGCTTAAGCATGATTCAAATATGAAACTGAAATTTGATTTTTAATGAGCGAGTGTTTCATTTAAGCAAAAAAATTAAATTGTTCATTTTGTTGTAAAAATGATCAGTATTGTGAGGCCCTGTTTAAAGTCAATATTAGTTTGGGCTCACTTTGGGCCAAAATTGGACAAAATGTGAACATAAATTTGGAGGTCTCTGTTGGGCTAACTACAAGTCCAAATATTGAGCCCCACTTTAGGTAGTGGATCCAAAATAAAATTTCAGCAATGGCAGTTGCCTCTGTTTGAAATTTGGGTCTGATTTGGTAGGTTCGAATCTTCCTTCCTTGTGAAACGCCATTGGACGGGCCTTGTCATTCTTGTTAGGACATTTAGCATCACTACAAACAATCAATTAGAACCTTAACAATAGTTTAATGCTAATTATCTTAGCCTTTTAAGTAGATTAATAGTCGAACTATACTGGGTAATAATGATTCCTGGATTTTCCGAATATTATTAGGACATCTTTAAAATCGAGTTGCACCTCGCCAAATAAAATAGCAAGTTGTGCGGCCCTCGTGTAATTATGTTTTCTTTAAAACTTAGAAATCAGGACGTGCCATTTTAGCGAATTTTCATGGTCTCTCGCAAAGATATCAAAACGCATAGTTGCTTTAGACGCGTAACATTAAATTACCTTCCAAAATTCGGGTGCACATTCATGTGACCCAAATCCAAATCTCAACGATGTTAAAATATGTTAAAATCTACGGGTACATTTATGTAACGTGGTTCGATACGGGTTTTAATAACATTTCAATTCTTCTCTAAAGGCGGTTAAAAAGCAAAATTGCACATAGGTTCATAATTGTTTAAAAATCAGATAACTAAGCCAAATATAACAGTTGAGAGACCGTGCTAGAACCACGGAACTCGGGAATGCCTAACACCTTCTCCCGGGTTAACAAAATTCCTTACCCGAATTTCTGGTTCGCGGACTGTAATACAGAGTCAATCCTTTTCCTCGATTCGAGATTTGAACCGGTGACTTGGGATACCATAAATCTCCCAAGTGGCGACTCTTAATCTCTTAGTAAATAAATCCCATTTCGATTATCCTTCAATTAGAAAAACTCCCTTTATTATACCCCCTTCCGCGGGGGTGTAAGAAAAAAAGAGGTGTGACAGCTCTAGCGACTCTGCTGGGGATAAGAACCCAGAACTTTTTGTTTAGGGTTCAGAATTCGAGCTTATAATAATTGTTGTATTTGGCTTTATTTATTATTTGATTTTATTAAATTTTTGGGCCTAATGTGCAAAATATTACTTTTTATTGATTTGATATTATCTGCATTGTATAAAAACTGCTACGAAACCCTTCTCTTCTTATCTTCGGGGATGTGCTCGCTGGTCAAGACTCCCTATTCTGTTAGTTTCAATACCTTAAAATAAGAAAGAGGCTTAGACAAGTTACTAAGTCGAATGACCTTTTGGTTCCCGGTACGTAGCCCCCTCCTCAACTCGAGTTGTCTGCTCGAGTAATAAGTGTAGAATAAATACCCAGGTTTTGACATAGAATAACTCAGCCTCATGCCATATCCATAGTAGGAACATTTGTTTGCATCAAGTGCATTTGACTTTGGAGACTCAACACAGGGGTTGGGTCTGTCTAAGACAGGTGTACCAAAAATGAAAGGACCATCCTGATGCATCTTACTTGCTACTTGTGCATTTATTTGCTTCGGATCTGCATGTTGATCGGCTTTTGAATAATGAGAGAATTAAAAAAAATCTGTGAGGAAAGTAATCACTCATTTTTTGTGAATAATCAGTGTCCAAAAAAAAAAGAAATTAAAATTAGTGCAAAGTGTTTGACTTAAAAGTAGTTAAATATTTTTTAAGAAAATCAATCAAAGATGAAGGGGTAAATCCTAGTTAAGGATAATTAACTCTAGATCCGAGATGAATAATATGAATAGAAAAACATAGCCGAGTATAAATGTTGGCGACGATTATGGCCAGATTTAATATCATAAAGAAAGATGCATTAAATAACATTAAGTGACAATAAAATGTAAATAAAGAAAAGGATTCACCCGATCTTGAGCGAGGCGGATCCTCTTTCATTTGATAAAGACAAAGATGAATGATAAATAAATATACGAATCTTAGGATCCTTTTTGGATCTCATGAATTTCCGGGATCACGGATCCTCTTTTTCTCTTTTAAGAGATGTGTTTACATATTTTCTAGAGAGAAGGAGAGGGAGAGAGAGAGAGACCCTTTTTGGGAAGTCCCCCCTCCTATTTATAAGGGGGATATCCATAGAAAACCCGGAAAAAATGGTACAATTTAGAGGGAATATTCGGTAGAATATTCCTTTTGAGTATTCCAAAGCAAACTAGCTGTTTGATGACGGTCCGACCTTGGCCTGCCTAACCACGACCTTAGTTATTGATGACGGTCCGACCTTGACCTGCCTAACCACTACCTTATGTCTCCGCGTGCTGAATTTCTCTGATCTAGTTTTGACCCATACAGTTAGCCCCTCTGCTTATTGAGGTCGTCTCTTTGTCGAGCTCGGTGAGCGGACTTCCTTAATCGTATTTTGAGAAATTTGGGTGTTGATTCGGACGAGGAAAAATGTCATTTCGGACGAGGCCGAAAGTTGATTCCGATGAGGCCGAGTATAGTTTCGGTCGAAGTCGAAGGTTGATTCGGTCGAGGTCAAATGTTGTTTTGGTCAAGACCTCTTCTTTTTGGCGGCCCCTTGGCCACAAGGGTCGATTCGGACGAGGCCGAATATTGTTTGGACAAGGCTGAATATTTTTTCAGACGAGGCCAAATGTTTTTTCGGACGAGGCCAAATATTATTTCGTGCGAGGCCGAATGTTATTTCGATCGAGGCAGAATATTTTTTCGGGCGAGGCCGAATGTTATTTCGGTCGAGGCCGAATATTTTTTCGGACGAGGCCGAATGTTTTTTCAGACGAGGTCGAATATTATTTTTGTCGAGACCGAATGTTATTCGGGCGAGACCGAATGTTATTTCGGGCGAGGCCGAATGTTTTTTCGGATGAGGCCGAATATTATTTCGGGCGAGGCCGAATATTATTTCGGTCGAGGCCGAATTCTTTTTGGCGATGGCCCTTGGCCATAAGGGTCGATTCGGATGAGGCCAAAGTTTTTTCTCGGACGAGGTCGAATGTTTTTTTCGGATGAGGCCGAATGTTTTTTTCGAACGAGGCCGAATATTATTTCGGACGAGGCCGAATATTATTTCGGTCGAGGCCGAATATTATTTCGATCGAGGCCGAATATTATTTCGATCGAGGCCAAATTCTCTTGGATGGGCCGAATATTATTTCGTTCGAGGACTTATATTATTTCTATCGAGGCTGAATTTTTTTTTTGGAGATTGCCCTTGGCCGTAAGGGTGTTATTTCGAACTTGTCAAAATGTTAACCCGTCGTTGTTCGATCAAGGTCGAACTTATCAAACTTTGGTGGCGAAGGCACTTAGCCTTTAACTCAGTTCGAGCGAGGTCGAACTTTGTTACACTTTGATGGCAAAGGCACTTAACCTGAGTCCCAATTTGAACGAGGTCGAAGTTATCAAACTTTGAAGGCGAAGGCACATAGCCTTTAACTCAGTTCAAGCGAGGTCAAACTTTGTTACACTTTGATGGCGAAGGCACTTAGCCTGTGTCACAGTTCGAACGAGGTTGAACTTATCAAATTTTGGTGGCGAAGGCACTTAGCCTTTAACTTAGTTCGAGCGAGTTCGAACTTTGTTACACTTTGATGGCGAAGGAACTTAGCCTGAGTCACAGTTCGAATGAGGTTGAACTTATCAAACTTTGGAGGTGAAGTCATTTAGCCTTTAACTCAGTTCAAGCGAGGTCGAACTTTATTACACTTTGATGGCGAAGGCACTTAGCCTGAGTCCCAGTTCGAACGAGGTCGAACTTATCAAACTTTGGAGGCGAAGGCACTTAGCCTTTAACTTAGTTCGAGCGAGGTCGAATTTCTTTACACTTTGATGGTGAAGTCACTTAGCCTGAGTGCCAGTTCGAGCGAGGTCGAACTGTAATATAGCGATGGCGAAGGCACTTAGCCTGAGTCCCAGTTCGAGCGAGGTCAAACTGTAATATGGCGATGGCGAAGGCACTTAGTTTGAGGCCCAGTTCGAGCGAGGTCGAACTGTAATATGGCGATGGCAAAGGCACTTAGACTGAGTCCCAGTTCGAGCGAGGTCGAACTGTAACATGGCGATAGCGAAGGCACTTAGCCTGAGTCCCAGTTCGAGCGAGGTCAAACTGTAATATGGCGATGGCGAAGGCACTTAGTTTGAGGCCTAGTTCGAGCGAGGTCGAACTGTAATATGGCGATGGCAAAGGCACTTAGACTGAGTCCCAGTTCGAGCGAGGTCGAACTGTAATATGGCGATGGCAAAGGCACTTAGCCTGAGTCCCAGTTCGAGCGAGGTCGAACTGTAATATGGTGATGACGAAGGCACTTAGCCTGAGTCCCAGTTCGAGCGAGGTTGAACTGTAATATGGCGATGGCGAAGGCACTTAGCCTAAGTCCCAGTTCGAGCGAGGTCGAACTGTAATATGGCGATGGCGAAGACACTTAGCCTGAGTCCCAGTTCGAGCGAGGTCGAACTGTAATATGGCGATGGCAAATGCACTTAGCCTGTAACTCAGTTCAAACGAGGTTGAATTGTAATATTTTGATGGCGAAGGCACTTAGCCTGAGTCCCAGTTCGAGCGAGGTCGAACTGTAATATTTTGATGGTGAAGGCACTTAGCCTGAGTCCCATTTTGAGTGAGGTCGAACTGTAATACTTTGATGGCGAAGGAACTTAGTCTGAGTCCTAGTTCGAGCGAGGTAGAGCTGTAATATTTTGATGGCGAAGGCACTTAGCCTGAGTCCCAGTTCGAGTGAGGTCGAACTGTAATATGGCGATGGCAAAGGCACTTAGCCTGAGTCTCAGTTCGAACGAGGTCGAATTGTAATATTTTCATTGCGAAGGCACTTATCTTGAGTCCTTGTTCGAGCGAGGTCGAACTGTAATATTTTGATGGCGAAGGCACTTAGCCTGAGTCCCAGTTCGAGCGAGGTCGAACTATAATATTTTGATGGCGAAGGCACTTAGCCTGAGTCCCAGTTCGAGCGAGGTCGAACTATAATACTTTGATGGCGAAGGCACTTAGCTGGAGTCCCAGTTCGAGTGAGGTCGAACTGTAATATTTTGATGGCAAAGGCACTTTTCCTGAGTCCCAGTTCGAGCGAGGTCGAACTGTAATATTTTGGTGGCGAAGGCACTTTACCTGAGTACCAGTTCGAACGAGGTCGAACTGTAATATTTTGATGGCAGAGGCACTTAGCCTGAGTCCCAGTTCGAGCGAGGTCGAACTGTAATATTTTGATGTCGAAGGCACTTAGCCTGAGTCCCAGTTCGAACGAGGTCGAACTGTAATACTTTGATGGCGAAGGAACTTAGCCTGAGTCCCAGTTCGAGCGAGGTAGAATTGTCGATCTTTGATGGCGAAGGCCTTAGCCTTAAAGGGTTCCCTAGGGGAGTTCCAATTTGCTTAATTTTGCTTGCATTGGAGAATATGACGTACTTCTTGGGGGAGTCCCAGTTTGTTTAATTTTGCTTGTATTTGGAGAATACGATGCATTTCCTGTTCGTGTATCTGGAGAATGCTCCTGTTTCTATTCCATTAAGGAAAATGGTTCGTTAAACCAAATTAAATTGTTCGTTACCTCGATTTGATCGGTCGGCGAGTGGAGATGAGCGGCCATGTTCACTCCTCTGGTTATGCTTTTAGTGGCCGCTACCAGTTTGGCAAGGCCATCTATTTTGATGTTTTGTGCTCGGGGCATCTGGTCGAGTTGACACTCGTCAAACTTGGGCAGTAGCTTATGGATTCCTGCATGATATTTTCGTAGCCTTTGTTCTTTTATTTGGAAAGTCCCTGTGACTTGGTTGATGGCGGGTTGTGAGCCATATCGGAGGATGATTCGCCGTGCTCCATACTTGAGAGCTAGTTTCTGTCCTTTTAAATGTCAAGGCAAAAAGTGAAGTTGGCATGACAAATCACACGAAGTCCTGAAAGGACGCCACTGTGCAAAACCACACCTCTCAACCGTGGTATTTTAGCAGCAGCCAAGTATAATGTTGGGCCACTTCTTAAATCTAGATTAGATGTCAATGCATACGACACGGTAGTTCCCAAATATTCTACATCTTTTATTCGATAAAACTCCAATAGCTTTGGGTTTGGAAATTGTTTAAAGATTTGTTAGTAATAGTTGCATGATAATACAGACGTGGCGAGTGATCAAATGGAAAGCTGTAATGATTTTATTTTAATGCGACATACCGAAGGACTTTTAGTTGAGCTAAATATATTGAGATGTTTATGATTTCTTGGAGAAATATTGAGACCATATCTTTTCTCACCTTGAAACCATGATTCAACATAGGTACTTCAATCTTTTATTAGGTGTATCAAATTCGTTTGGCTTCTCTGAAGATGCTCCATAGTCGGAATTGAATCTTAGATCTAAAGGAAACTAAAATTTTAACTAGAAAATCCCCATAGACGGCGCCAAATTGTTTGACTTAAAAGTTGTTAAACATATTTTAAGCAAATCAATCAAAGATGAAGGGGTAAATCCTAGTTAAGGATAATTAACTCTAGATCCGAGATGAATAACATGAATAGAGAAATATACCCGAGTATAAATATTGGCGGCGATTATGGCCAGATTTAATATCATAAAGAAATATGCATTAAATAACATTAAGTGACAATAAAATGTAAATAAAGGAAAAGATTCATCCGATCTTGAGAGAGGCGGATCCTCTTTCATTTGATAAAGACAAAGATGAATGATAGACAAATACACGAATTTTAGGATCCTTTTTGGATCTCATGAATTTCCGGGATAACGGATCCACTTTTTCTATTTTAAGAGATGTGTTTTCATATTTTCTAGAGAGAGGGAGAGGGAGATCCTTTTTTGGAAGTCCCCCCTCCTATTTATAAGGGGGATATCCATAGAAAATCCTAAAAAAGGTACAATTTAGAGGGAATATTCGGTAGAATATTCCTTTTGAGTATTCCAAAGCAAACTTATTGTTTGATGACGGTCCGACCTTGGCCTGCCTGACCAAGACCTTAGTTATTGATTACGGTCCGACCTTGGCCTACCTGACCACGATCTTAGTTATTGATGACGGCCCGACCTTGGCCTACCTAACCACGACCTTAAGTCTCCGTGTGCCGGGATAAAAGATAAATGGTCCTTGGGTTATGCCAGGGAGGTCCACGGGTTATGCCGGGATTAAAAAAAAAGGCTCCTTGGGTTATGCCAGGGAGGTCCACGGGTTATGCTGGGATTAAAAGGAAAATGTCTCCTTGGGTTACGCCAAGGAGGTCTACGGGTTATGCCGGGAAAAGAAAAAAAGGCTCCTTGGGTTATGCCAGGGAGATCCGCGGGTTATGCCGGGATAAGCAAGAAAAAAGGCTCCTTGGGTTATGCCAGGGAGATCCGCGGGTTATGCCGGGATAAGGATGGAAAAAGGCTCCTTGGGTTATGCCAGGGAGATCCGCAGGTTATGCTGGGATAAGACAGAAAGAAGTCTCCTTGGGTTATGCCAAGGAGATCCTCGGGTTATGCCGGGATAAGAAAGGAAAAAGGCTCCTTAGGTTATGTTAGGGAGATCCGCGGGTTATGCCGGGAGAAGAAAGAAAGAAGGCTCCTTAGGTTATGCCAGGGAGATCCGCGGGTTATGCCGGGATAAGAAAGAAAAAGGGGTCCTTGGATTATCCCATGGAGATCTGCGGGTTATGCCGGGGTGAGAAAGAAAAAAGGTCCTCGGGTTATGCTGAGGATAACTAGGGAATGGGGCCCTATGTTGGAAAGGATGCAGCTAGATATTGAAGGCCCTATGCTACCATGATTTTTTTGGGATTTTTCTTCTTCTTTTTTTCATTCTTCATTTTTAATTTTTTTATTTCTGAGTTTTTTTAAAAAAATGAGTAAAATGCAGGAAAGAATTTGAAGGAGACTTCCCTTTTGGATTGGCTCCTTGCTGCAAAAATGTTTCAGCACTTGCGCGTTTTCTTTCCCTTTTGGTTGCACCTGCTTCTTGCACGGTTGCTTGAATTGCACCTATTTCAATTTTTTCAAACAAAGAATAATTATTAGTTTGAAACGGTGGTTGATTTTGTGTCCTTGCTTGTTTCGATCACTTGATCCCGGCCCAGCTTCTTTGATGAAGATCTCAAACTGCAACTATTTGTTCCCTGAGGATCGATTCATTTCAGGCCCTGGAGAACCTCTGATTTTTTTCAGACTTTGCCATGATGGTTGGTCGGTGGAACTCAACTTTCAACTTTATTTCTCCTTCGTAGGCCTTTCCTTTCTGATTCTCTTTTTTTATTTTTATTTTCTTTTTTTCAGAACATTGGGGAACTTTTGGCTCCTCAAGCTTTTCTGCAACGGCTAGTCGCGTGGGACTTAACCTTTTCCAATATTATTTTGCTTTCGTAGGCCTTTCATTTTTTGAATTCTTTCTTCCAACTTCAATTTCAGAGCATTTAGGGCACCTTAGCTTTTCAAACCTTTACCGAGACGGTTAGTCACGTGGGACTTAACCTTTTCAACTTTATTTGACTTTTATAGGCACTTCATTTGATTTTCTCCTTCCAAGAGTTTTGATTTCGAAGCATCGGCCATCATGGCTAGTCGGGGTCGACTTGATGACCCTTGCGAGGCTGGGTGCCTTTCTGTACATTGGCTCGTGTCAAATGAAAGCCCTGTAAATCAGTCTTGCCATCCCTTCTTTGTCTCAGTTCCGGAATAGAGTTAGACCGAAAGAGATTCAAAGAAAAATAAATAATGGACAGGACAATGAATTTAAATGAGAGGTATCCCTTTGGGGGAGAAGAAATAAGGACTTATCTGGAGTACATACGGACTTCAATGAACACGACATGCCTTTTGGACTGCATGCCGGATCTGTTTAAACCGTTCGACTATCAGAAATTCATCACAACTTCTACTTCAAAATTCGAGAAACCTTGCCGGGATTTTGTCGATGCCGATGGCTGTGAGGATCTTCTTTTCGATCAGTGGGGCCGTTTGCAGGTTTTCACTAGCTGACCTCTCTCATTTCTCTTCTCATCATCGCCTTATAGTGCCCGTGTGGGTTTTCACTAACAAGACTCATTTTGATTTTTCTCTGCTCACCATCGCCTTACGATGCCCGTGTGGGTTTTCACCAATAAGACTCTCTCATTTCATTTCTCTCATTTTGTTGTATCAGATCCAAGTAACTGTATTCTTCGGTCCTTGAACAATCTCACTGATTGATCGGAAGGACTTGAACAAGGTTTGGGTATAAAGGATTTGGTCTGAATTACAACTTTGGAACCATTCAGGCGGGATCATCACCTAACCATTATAATATCTTCCCCAGTTTCACTATTGGGGGACTTTGGGTTTTTATTTTGGTGTGACTGAACCCCAGAGAGAGGCTGCCTACGTATCCTTTTGGAATCAAGTCGAACGTAGTTCAGAAAACTTTTTTTTTCTTTGTTTTTCTGTTTTGTTTGGTTATTTTTTCTTTCTTTTTCTTTCTTTTTCATTTCATTTTCTTTTTTCCTCTCTCTTCTTTTTTTCATCTTTTCTCTTCTTCTTTTTTTCATTTTCTTTGCGTTTTCTTCCCTTTTTTGTTTTTTTTTTCATTTCATTTTTCAATAACACTTCCAGGTTCCAAATAGGGTAATCAAAGAAGAGTAACCAGCTCAAAAGGGTTTGCAAAGAGTTGATAGTATTTGGGTAGCGAGAATGAAAGTCTTTGTTATCCCAACCGGAAAATATTACTACTAAATGGAGGATCAATCAGAGTACCATTGGGTTGCATTTGCATTGACAGTTGTTTCAAGGAAATTTCCTTCGAGGCGTCCCAAGTACAACGCACTCATTTGGCAGTACTCTTGTTGTAATGTATGGACCTTTTCCAATTCTGGAACAAATTTTTTCTTCAGTTGTTCAAACTCTTTGTTTTATTTCCTCGAACTCATCTTCTTTGCATTTCGACTCTTGATTCATTATTTCGAAGTCTGACAGCATTTTGGGATCTGGGCATGAAGTCCACAAGCATGTCATGTTATTGAAATCTGCATTTAACAGGACTAAAAGAGAATGAGAAAAATGACAAGATTAAAAAAAATATTCCTGGAAAATGAAATATTAATTTCATTTGATTTTTGATTTTTTTTTTGAAGATAGAAGGGTTCACATCGGGAAGTAAGACAATAAGGTAAAATATTCGGATCACAACCTGTGATAATCCGGATGCAGAAAGGATAGCAAAACTAGCTACCGAGACTCCCGTCTGATGGGGAACTTTCATGATTGGCGATAATTTTTTTGGCTTTTCTTCTATCTTGGCAATGACTGCAATGGCCTTCAGTGCCGGATCAAATCCCTCAGCTTCACAAATCATTCCGACTAATAGTCCAGTGTTGTGAGCAGGCAATAGATTGTTCATCACATCGGGAGCTTCTTCATCCCGAAAAATAATTCTTTCAGTTTCAATCAAATCCTCAACTGCCCTTTTGAGGGTCCAACAGTCCTCTGTACTATGTCCCACTGCTCCAGAGTGGTATTCACATGTAGCATCAGCTCGGTGTGAGGGGGACTCGGGGTTCGGCCGGTTCGGGGCCACTGGTTGCAATAGATTTATCCTGATTAGCTTTTGGAACAAGCTTGAATATGATTCATCAATAGGGGTGAAGTGATTCTTTCTGAAAGGCTCTCTTGGGCGAGGATTGTACCGAGGAATATTTGATTGGGGATTATATGGAGCTTGGTAAGGATGGGCATTTCTAGGAGGTGGAGTTCGGCTTTGTGTATAATATTGTGGCCGCGTGCAAAGTTGTGCGTTCATCACCGCATACCAACAAAACCAACCACCTGAACAGAACCTGGCTAATTTGCTCACATAACAACCTTGTTAGTTTTGGGACATTTAACATATAAGAAATCGCACGTTGAGATGCAATGCACCTAACAGTTAAACGCTTCTGCCGTGTGTTTGAACGGTTGCATGTTTCATCCCGGCCTTAATTAACCCTCTTTTTTTTTCAATCTGTACCTCTTTTCTTTTATCCCTGCCTCTCTTTAATCATTCTTGATTTTTCATCTTATTTTTGCCGCTCTTTTATTTTTGGCACTCTCTTTTTCCCTTTTGTATGTCACTCTTTTTTTTTCTCTTTTTCTTTTCTTTTTCAATTTTTCTCTCTTTTTCTTTTTCAGTTTATTTTTTACTCAATTTATTTATGGCTATAATCGAATCCGATGGGGATTGCCTACGTATCATGACCCCGCATGAATCAGATCTTGCGTAGTTTGGAAAGATCGAGAATAGAGTAAATAAACTAACTCCTTTTTTGTTTTTATAAAATCACACCATGAAAGCTTTAAGGCAAAAGGAAAATATTTTTTTTTATTTTTTTTCTTTTGGAAATTTCTAAAAAAAATGCGTTAAAAGAAGATTTTTCTTTGAATTTTTTATTTTTATTTTGATTTTTCTTTTATTTTTGAAAGAAAGACTTCTAATTTGATTGTAACTAAAATGTAGATTTTTTTTTTTGAATTTTCATTTGTTTTCTCTTTTTCTAAAGAAGAAAGAAAATATTTTTGAATTTTGGATGTTGCCTCTTAATTTTCGAAAGAGGGACTTTTAAGAAAAAATATTTTGGATTTCTAAGTTTTTATTTATTTACAAAAGTACTCCGAGACTTCTAAAGAAGAAAAAGTATTTTGGGATTTTTGTTTCTGATTTTTTTTTGGATTTTTGTTTTTGGAAGAATACTTCAAAATGAAGGAAACCCGTATTTTAGATTTTTACTTTTATTAATTTTTTCTTTTTCGCATGCAAGACATCAAAAAGAAAAAACCATTTTTTTTTTAGTTTTTTAAAAACTACTTTTACCTTCTTTTTTTTGTGAATTTTCTAAGGAAAGATTTTTTAAAGAAGGAACTAAAGGAAAATATTTTTGGATTTTTTTGAAAATTGGGGTCGGAACCGATGAGGTTCGCCTACGTATCTCACATTCGGTGAGAATGAGACCCGCATAGTTCGGTCAAATTTTACGGAACACGGGAAATATGGAACTTGAAGATTTTGGCTCATTTTAAAATGACTTTTCTTTTTTATTTTTTCATTTTTTCAGAATTCCGACAGAGTTTCAGAATATTCTAAATACCTACCTCTCATTTTTTTTTCCTATTCTAGAAGTCGGTCAACATGCAAGCCGAATCAAACAAATGCGCAAGTAGCACGTAAGATGCATCAAGATGGTCTTTTCATTTCAGGTCACCTGTCCTAGAAGGACCCAACCCCTGTGTTGAGTCCCCTAAGTCAAATGCACATGATCCAAACAAACGTTCCTACTAGGGATCCGGCATGTGGCTTTGTTATACTAGGTTTAAAACCTGGGTTTATTGTTCTAGACCTGGCCTACCCGAGCGGACAAATCGAGCCGGGGGGCAGCGTACCGGGAATACAGAAGCTTCGTCGGCTTAACAACTTATCCGAACCTCGTTCTAAATGGGATATGACTCTAAACAAAAGAGAAGCTACACGAAGTGCACCCTTCTCCATGATGTAGAAGACTCAGAAAGAGGAAGGGTCTCGTAGCAGTTTTTATATACAGTTCACAAAATATCAAAGCGGTAAAGCATTTAGCACATATAGTATGGAACATGTAGATATAGCCAAATATAACAGTCAATCTAAGCTCGAATTCTTCAACCCTGAACCGAAATTCTAGGTTCGTTTCCCCAGTAGAGTCGCCAGAGTTGTCACACCTCCTTTTTTACACACCCGCCCCGAAGGATAGTGTATTAGGGAGTTTTTCCAATTAAAGTGACATTATTCAAAATGGGATTATTTAAGGATCATAGTCGCCACTTGGGATAGGTTTGGCTTTTGGTGTCCCAATTCACTGTTTTATCTTGAATCCCAAATCGAGGAAAATTCCGACTTCCCGAATGGAGTCTGCAAACCAGAAATTTTGAATAAGGAATTCTGTTGACCTGAGGGAATGTGTTAGGCACCCACGGATCACGTGGTTCTAGCACAGTCGCTTAAACTATTATAATTGGCTACAAATCTGATTTTAATACCTATCATCGTATAGTGCAATTTTAAAATTATTTATCGCTTTTAATTAATTTTAGAAAATTGAACGTCGTTTAAAATATATTTTCGGATTACGTCACATGAAATGCACCCGGATCCTCGACACCTTTTATTCAACGTTTTAGGATTTGGATTTGGGTCACACGAAATGCACACCCGAGCTTAAGAAGGTAAAATTATTAAAGACTAGGCCTAAAGCAACTAACGCATTATTAACTTTGCGGGAGGCCATGAAAATTCGCTAAATGACACATCCCGAGTTCTAAGCATTTTAAAAGAAGTAATTAAAGAGGGCCACGCGATTTGTGATTTTATTTGGCGCGGTGCACCTCAAATTATTTTAAAAGATTGTACTCAACTAAAGTAAACTACGAATGTTTATATTATTACTTTTATTTAACTAAAAAAATCGACCATGGTCACGCGAATTCCCATAAAAGTTGGTCGAAAATCTCTAGTATTTAACTCTAATGTTTCTCAAGAGCTAAAAGTCAATTTCATCATATTTCTTCTCAAACATGTCCACATAGACGTCTGTATCATCAACCAAATTCTCAAAGATTGATCTTCGTTCAGGCTATCACCAGCTGAAGATTAGGGAATCTAACATTATGAAGACAGCTTTCAGGACAAGATATGGGCATTATGAGTTTCTAGTTATGTCTTTTGGGCTGACCAATGCCCCAGCCGCGTTCATGCACTTGATGAACAGCGTGTTCCGGCCGTATTTGGATTCCTTTGTGATTGTTTTTATTGATGACATCCTGGTATACTCGCGTAGCCAGGAGGAGCATGCTCAACATTTGAGGGTGGTATTGCAGAGATTGAGGGAGGAGAAGGTTTATGCAAAGTTCTCCAAATGTGAGTTCTGGCTTGGGTTTGTGGCTTTTCTGGGACACTTGGTGTCTAGTGATGGTATTCAGGTTGACCCAAAGAAGATAGAGGCGGTGCAGAGTTGGCCTAGACCGTTCTCAACTACGGAGATCCGGAGTTTCCTCAGTTTGGCAGGGTATTATCGCCAGTTTGTCCAGGGATTTTCATCTATTACTTCATCCTTGACCAAGTTGACGCAGAAGGGTGCACCATTCGTATGGTCGGATAAGTGCGAGGAGAGCTTTCAGAAGCTTAAGACGGCTTTGACCACAACTCCAGTGTTAGTCTTGACATCAGTTTCAGGTTCTTACACCGTGTATTGTGATGCTCGAGAGTTGGGATTGGATGTGTGTTGATGCAGGAGGGTAAACTTATTGCTTATGCTTCTCGTCAGTTGAAGCCTTATGAGAAGAACTACCCCATTCATGATTTTTGGCTGCCATAGTTTATGCTTTAAAGATTTGGAGGCACTACCTATATGGCGTATCTTGTGAGGTGTATACCGATCATCATAGCCTTCAGCGCTTGTTCAAACAGAATGATCTAAATTTGAGGCAGCGCAGGTGGCTTGAGTTGCTCAAGAATTATGACATTACCATTTTGTATCATTCGGAGAAGGCCAATATAGTGGCCGATGCTTTGAGCCGGAAGGCGGTGAGTATGGGTAGTTTGGCATATATTCCAGTTGGGGAGAGACCCTTTGCAGTGGATGTTCAGGCTTTGGCCAATCAGATGGTGAGATTGGATATTTCGGAGCCTAGCCAGGTGTTGGCTTGTGTGGTATCTCGGTTTTCCTTGTGGGATCGCATTAGAGAGCGTCAGTATGATGATCCACATTTGCTTGCCCTTAAGGACAGAGTTCAGCATGATGATTCCAGGGATGTGACCATTGATAGTGATGGTGTGTTGAGAATGCAGGGCCGGATTTGCGTGCCCAATGTGGACGGGCTTTGGGAGTTGATATTGGAGGAGGCTCACAGCTCGTGGTATTCTATTCATCCAGGTGCCGTGAAGATGTATCAGGATCTGAGACAGTATTACTGGTGTAGAAGAATGAAGAAGGATATTGTGAGTCATGTAGCGCGGTGTCTCAACTGTCAGCAGGTCAAGTATCAGCATCAGAGACCTGGTGGTGTACTTCAGCGTATGGATATTTCTGAGTGGAAATGGGAAAGGATTACTATAGATTTTGTGAGTGGTCTCCCTCGGACAACGAGGAAGTTTGATTCGGTTTGGGTGATTGTGGATCGGCTGACCAAGTCCGCGCACTTCATTCCGGTGTGTACTACCTATTCTTCGGAGCGGTTAGCAGAGATTTTCATCCGGGAGATTGTACGGTTGCATGGGGTCCCAGTTTCCATTATATCAGACAGAGGTATTCAGTTCACTTCTCAGTTTTGGAGGACGTTTCAGCGAGAGTTGGGTACACAGGTAGAGCTGAGCACATCGTTTCATCCTCAGACGAACAGGCAGTCCGAGCGTACCATTCAGATATTGGAGGACATGTTGTGTGCCTGTGTTATTGACTTTGGAGGTTCTTGGGTTGATTTCTTTCCTCTTGCAGAGTTTGCTTACAACAGCAGCTACCAATCTAGCATTCAGATTGAGCCATATGAGGTTTATATGGGAGGCGGTGTAGATCTCCGGTTGGTTGGTTCGAGCCGGCGAGGCTAGGTTGTTGGGGACAGAGTTGGTCTAGGATGCCTTAGATAAGATGAAAGTGATTCAGGAGAGACTTCGCACAGCTCAGTCACGTCAGAAGAGTTATGCAGACTGGAATGTCCGAGATGTATCTTATTCGGTGGGCGAGAAGGTCTTGCTGAAGGTTTCACCTATGAAGGGCGTCATGAGATTTGGAAAGAAAGGAAAGCTGAGTCCGAGGTTCATTGGCCCTTTTGAGATACTTAGGAGGATTGGGGAGGTGGCCTATATGCTTGCTTTGCCACCCAGCCTATCGGGAGTCCATCCGGTATTTCATGTATCTATGCTCCGGAAGTATGTTGGGGACCCATCTCATGTGTTGGACTTCAGTGCAGTTCATTTGGATGATGATTTGACCTATGATGTGGAGCCGGTAGCTATTCTGGGTCGACAGGTTCGAAAGTTGAGGTCCAAGGATATTGCTTCAGTGAAGGTGCAGTGGAGAGGTCGGCCCGTGGAGGAGGCTACTTGGGAGACCGAGCGGGAGATGCGGAGCAGATATCCTCACTTGTTTGAGACTCTAAGTATGTTTTTTGACCCGCTCGAGGACGAGCGTTTGTTTTAGTTGGGGAGGATGTGATGACCCGGCCCGTCGTCATGTGAGTTACCGCCCCGTTTCCCCCATATTATGTACTTCTATGATTTGATATTAATGTTTGAGTTGATCGGATAGAGTTGGATTGGTTTTTGCTGGAAATGAGGCACTTAGCTTCTTAGAAGGAAGCTTGTTGAGGCAAGGTCAACCGGATGTTGACTATGTAGTTAGAGGTCTCGGATGTGAGTTCCGTTGATTCAATTAGCTTCGGGGGATGATTTGTGACTTAGGAGGGTGATCGGAATTGAATTTGGAGGTCCGGTGTAGAGTTAGACTTGAATTGGCGAAGTTTGAATTTTAGCGGATTCCGGTTGATAGGTGAGATTTTGATCCGAGGGTCGGAATGGAATTCCGAGAGTTGCAGTAGCTTCGTTAGATGATTTTGGATATGTCTGCAAATTTTTAGGTCATTCGGACGTCGTTTGGTCGGGTTTTTTATTGAATGCACATTTCGGAAGTTTTGATGAAAACTAGGCTTGAATCCAATGTGTTTTAATGGTTTTAGCGTTGTTAGACGTTTTTTGAGGATTGGAACGAGTTTGAATAAGGTTGTTGGTCGTGTTGGTGCTTTTGGTTGAGGTCCCGGGGGCCTCGGGATGATTTCAGATGGTTAAACGGAGGTTTTTAAGCAAATATTGCAGTCAGATTTTCTCCCTTCTGGTATTTCCGCATCTGCGGAAAAGGAGCCGCTTAAGCTGTTCCGCAAATGCGGTGGGGAAGCCGCAAAAGCGGACAGGTGAGGCCCAGAGGTTTTTCGCAAAAGCGGAAGAGTGGTCGCTTTTGCGGGACCGCGTAAGCGGAATTTTGGGTCGCAGAAGCGTTCCCAGGTATTTTAAGTTAGACCGCATAAGTGGTCAATTAGCCACATAAGCGGAACCGCAGGTGCGGTCAGGCGACCGCAAAAGCGGAAATCGGGCATGTGTTATAGTGAACAGTGTTCACAAACTTAAAAAAGAAGAAAATAATTTGGACTTCGAGCAAAGTGGGGTTTTGGGCGATTTTGAAGAGGATTCGAAGGAGTCTTATCAGGTATGAATATTTGGACTCGGATTATGTTATTATGGTGTTAAAACATGAATTTATCACAAAATTTCAAGGAATTAAAGGGTAAAAATGGAGGTTAGGGCTTGAAACCTAAGAGGATTTAAAATGATGATTTGAGGGGTCAAATAGACTCCGATTCTTGTGTATTTTATATGTACGGACTCGTGGCGAGACGAGGATTCCGAAGATGTGAATTTCGTAATTTTTCGAGAAGTGGGCCCGGGGCTCGGGTTTTGCCAACTTCGTGTTTTTGAGTGTTTTTCGAGTTCTTTCAATTGGGTTATGTTCCATTAGCCTATTGTGATGTATTCGTTGTGGTTTTGACTAGATTCGACGCGCGAGGAGGTTGATTCTAGAGGAAGAGGCTTGGTGGGCTAGTCTTTAGCCGGTTCGAGGTGAGTAATTGATGTAACTGCTGTTCTGAGGGTTTGAAACCCCAGACTTTCACATCGTAACGCTATATTGAGGCGTGACATGCATTCCACGATGAATGCGGGGTCATATACCGTTGGGGATTGAGACTTAGTCCATCCCGAGTGTTAAATCCTACTATATTGGCGACTGAAACGCATACCTTGTTACTGTGAATTGGGCGTATTGCCGTGTTTGGGGCCTTGTGCCGACCTGTAGAATCCTTAGGGGATCATTATGTGTTTTTCCTCACTTATGTGCATAACATAAATTCTCAGTCATGTTTTCAAATATTAAAAATAATATAATAACTGTGTTTTATACATGAACCTTAAATGAAAAAGATATGAGGGCTGAGATCCTTATGGTATGTCACGTCCGATTGGCTGTGGACTTATTTGACTGAGATGGGTCGGGGACCCAGTGGTGAGGATGTTTCCTTGATATGGATCGGGCTACATGCCATAGCGATTATTATATATATTGATATTGAGTCCTAGAGCCTGTTTTATGCCAATACCTAGCTGATATTGCGCTTGGGCTGTAGGAGCCCCTCCGGAGTCTGTACATACCCCAGTAAGCGCCGTCGACGTTAAATAAATGTAGCAGGCTGCACGCCGCAGTGGGTACTGGATTGTACCGTTATATGTATTACATTCTGTCATGCATTATTCCTTAACTGTATCAATTGTTGTATTCTGTTTCCACCGTTTTATATATGAACTGCTAGATATAGAGTACCTTGTGCATTTCCTGTGTTTTCTTACTTTCAGACTTTAGTTATGTCTATTACCACTGAGTTGGAAGTACTCACTTTACTCTCTGCACCTTGTGTGCAGATCCAGGTTAGTCTCAGGCTGAGTGATTCTAGTTGATCCAAAGTTCTTTCCGGGAGTAATTGAGGTAGCTGCAGGGCGTTCGCAGCCGATGATTCTCCCCTCTATCTTTATCTTTTATTTCCGCATTTTCATTATTAGACAGACTTTTTAGTAGGATATTATGTCGTCATTAGAGGCTCATGGTCGTGACACCGGGTCCTAGTTAGGCTGTTTTGGCATTTTGTTAGACTTTTCGCATTATTATCAGTATTTCAGATTCTTGTCTTTAATAATACTTAACTTTATCTGTTTAGTAAACGGGGTTATTGATATAAATGATCGGGCTTGCCTAGTAGTGTGCTGGGCGCCATCACGACCGGGTTGGGGTCGTGACAGTTTAAGTACATGATGTACCTAGAAAGGAAAGAAATGAATGGGTACACATGCTGGAAAGGGAGGGGGGACATACACTTTAAAAAAGGATACACAATGATATAAAAGAGAGAGGTCTGGACTGATATAAAGGGGGATTTTGGAATAGAGAAGGAGATAACATTGAGAGACAGAAAAATACACTGATATCCACTGATATGCAGACAGACACTGATAGAGAGAGACATACCCTAACACATATAGGACATTCTGAAGAAAAAAAGATAGAATTGAGAGGTTAGAATTCCCTGAAAGTTTAGATTCCTCATTTGATTAAAAAAATGGCTTGATTTTGGGATTTGAAACTCGGTTGAAGCTGTTTGGATTTCTGAATTACTTTTACATTAGATTTCTCTGGGGTTTTTGAAGTTTCTTTTATTGCCGAACAATTCATGAGTTTCCCTGGGGTAAAGAGGGATTGAATTCAAGTCATTAAATCCTGATTTGAAGTCTGTTGGATCAGTGTATATTTAAAATTAGTCTATTCTTGGATTTTGAGTTGGTGCTGTTAAGATTGCATGTTGCTGCTATCTACTACTTCCTCACTTCTGTTTTCTTTTCATTCCAGGTATTCCTTTGGCCTTAAGTAATACATAAAGTTTGAATCAAAAAATGTGTGATCAAATTTGAAGATAAATGATGAAATATTACATGTTTTCTTCCATAAGTCTTCCTCTTACTGTTTTACTTTGATTTGGAAGCCTAGCATAGTAATATCTACTATTAAATTGCCTGCAAATATGTGTATTCAAATGTTGTATTTAACCTTCACCAGAATGTAAGAGCTATATAATCTGGACATTGTATTATTTGTAATAGTTGTACTGTTTGGACTGTTTCAAAATCATATGTGTATCATGTTTGGTATTATTAGCCTTAGCCTAGTTTAGTTTTGATTTTATCATCATATCAAGTTGAATGTTAACTTTGGAACAAGGGTTAATTTGGAACTGAATCCAGAATCGGCTTATATGTTCATTATTAATGTTAAATTAGGCGTCTCATTGGGTTTAAAAAAGTCAATCACTTTGGTTTGTTATTGAATTTCAGAAATTAAAATAGTAACTCGTCAGCTTAAGCGTGATTTGAATATGAAACTGAAATTTGATTTTTAATGAGTGAATGTTTGATTTAAGCAAAAATAATTTAAATTGTTCATTTTGTTGTAAAACTAATCAGTGTTGTGAGGCCCAGTTTAAAGTCAATATTGGTTTGGGCTCTTTTTGGGCCAAAATTGGACAAATTGTGAACATAAAATTGGAGGCCTCTGTTGGGCTAACTACAAGCCCAAATATTGAGCTCCACTTCAGATAGTGGATCCAAAATAAAAGTTCAGCAATGGCAATTGCCTCTGTTCGAAATTTGGGCCTGATTTGGTGGGTTCGAACCTTCCTTCCTTGTGCAACGCCATTGGCTGGGCCTTGTCATTCTTGTTAGGACAATTAGTTTTACTACAAACAATCAATTAGAACCTTAACAATAGTTTAATGCTAATTATCTTAGCCTTTTAAGTAGATTAGTAGTCGAACTATGCTAGGTAATAATGATTCATGGATTTCCCGAATATTATTAGCACATCTTTAAAATCGAGTTGCACCTTGCCAAATAAAATCGCAAGTTGCGCGGCCCTCGTGTAATTATGTTTTCTTTAAAACTTAGAAATCGGGACTTGCCATTTTAGCGAATTTTCATGGCCTCCCGCAAAGATATCATAACGCGTAGTTGCTTTAGGCGCGTAACATTAAATTACCTTCCAAAATTCGGGTGCACATTTATGTGACCCAAATCCAAATCTCAACGATGTTAAAGTTTGTTAAAAGCCACGGGTAAATTTATGTAACATGGCTCGAGATGGGTTTTAATAACGTTGCAATTCTTCTCTAAAAATTGAATAAAAGCGGTTAAAAAGTAAAATTGCACATAGGTTCATAATTGTTTAAAAATC
Source organism: Nicotiana glauca (assembly GCA_026770625.1). Classification (NCBI taxonomy): domain Eukaryota; kingdom Viridiplantae; phylum Streptophyta; class Magnoliopsida; order Solanales; family Solanaceae; genus Nicotiana; species Nicotiana glauca. Next base: position 69,779 of record MU668797.1, read on the forward strand.
AGATAACTAAGCCAAATATAACAGTTAAGCGACCGTGGTAGAACCACAGAACTCGAGAATGCCTAACACCTTCTTCCGGGTTAATAAAATTCCTTACCCGGATTTCTGGTTCGTGGACTGTAATAAGAGTCAATCCTTTTCCTCGATTCGGGATTTGAACCGGTGACTTGGGACACCATAAATCTCCCAAGTGGCGACTCTGAATCTCCTAGTAAATGAATCTCGTTTCGATTGTCCTTCAATTGGATAAACTCCCTTTATTATACACCCTTCCGCGGGGGTGTAAGAAAAAAGGAGGTGTGACAATTATAGTATTGGAAGGAGCAACTTCAGGCTTCCTTGATGATTGGTTCATAAGCAAGTAAATATGGATGCGTTTTCTAGCTTGAGTCGGCTTGGTTGGCCCCGAAATTTTATTGTTGGGGGATAGGTTGATTTGATCGTTAATGAGCTTGTTAGTGATCTGGGGAGATCTATGAGTTGCTTTTGTGCTGCGAGACGTTATGATTTGTTAGTTATGGGCACATGTGGTGCGGTTCCATTAGGGTTTCATAGTGGAAGTCGAGCCGGAAGAGTAATTGGGAGTTGCTTGGTGATTGACGTACCGGTTATGTTCTATCAGGTTTGCGTGGAATATGTTATTTGTTTCACCGTGGGTGTAATGATTTGCTTGGGTTCCAGACATCAAATTATGCGTGGCTGTCGATTTTGAGCATAGTGACTTGAGGTGTTTCATGTGTAACAGTGTTGGGATAGGATCACGAATTGTAGCGAGTCTATGTGGAGATATGACATTTCGGGGTAGATTCATGTGTTCTATTTCTATGATGTGAGACGGGGTCTCAGCTTTGTGTTATGATGGTACTGATCAGCTTGAGGTACAACTCTTTCGTTTGGGTCATCTTCATGATTTGAGTATGTTCAGACCGTTCCTTATTGGTGCGTGAATTATGCAAGTTGTGGCTTAGGCCTGTATCGATGTGTCATTTCACCAAAGTGGTGTGTTGGATTCGAGGTGATCGCTGGGGTCATTAATGAATACGAACATATTTGATTTCAGCCTGTTGGAAGGATAATATCGAGGTTCGGCTCGGAAATCTGCAGTGATATTAGCCAAAAGTGAAGTGACTTCATGAATGGCTGACCTGAGAGATGGTTATGGTTTATTGCATGTTTCATTTAACATTAGCAGTATATAGAAGTGTTGGAATAAGACTTTAGTCGATAAGAGGTCTCCAATCGATATTTGGTTGTTATGTGTAGCTGCTGTGAATCGAAGTTATTGTTTCGAGTGTTTGGGTTATGTTTTATATCATATAATTGCACCTGAGGTTGCAGGTATGAGTTATTACAGCTGGTTGGGGCTTATTTAGAATAAAGATGTGAGGTTCTGATCTTGTGTATGATTTCGGGAAGTGAAATGTGGTTCTATGATTTATGGTCCAGACTGGATTGTGTGATTTTTAGTTAAAATGTGTTATCGGACCTATATGAGATAGGGTGACGTGGGATCACCCCGGGTATATGCATAGTAAAGTTATTCAGCTATTGGTTGGCTTCTAGAACAACTTTGGGTAAGCTTGAGGACGAGCTTTTGTTTAAGTTGGGGAGGATGTGATGATCTGAATCGTCGTCTCATTAGTTACCGCCCAATTTCCCTCATTTTCTGCTTCTTTATGCTTTATTATAAGTGTCTTGTGTGATCGAGTTGGTTTGGAGAAGTTTTGGTAGGAAATGAGACACTTAGTCTCTTTAAGGAAGGCTTAGTTTGAAAAAGTCAACCGGATGTTGACTTATGTGTTAGATGGCTCGGATATGAATTCCGATGATTCGGTTAGCTTCAGGGGATGATTTGTGACTTATGAGTGTGATAGGAAGTGATTTTGGAGGTCCGCTGTAGAATTAGGTTTGAATTGGCGAGGTTAGTATTTTGGCGATTTCCGGTTGGTAGGCGAGATTTTGATCCGTGGGTCATAATGGAATTCCGAGAGTTGTTATAGCTTCGTTAGGTGATTTGGTATGTAGGTGCAAAATTTCAGGTTATTCGGAGGTGATTTGGTTGGGTTTTTGATTGAATTCGTGTTTCAGAAGTTTTAGAAGAACTTAGGCTTGAATTCGATGTGAATTGATGGTTTTAGTGTTGTTTGAGGCGTTTTTATGGTTGGAACAAGTTTGGATGATGTTTTAGGATGTGTTGGTGCTTTTGGTTGAGGTCCCGGGAGCCTCGGGATGATTTCGGATGGCTAACGGGGAGTTTAGAGTTGTAAAATATTGCAGAAGGTTTCAATAGGGCTGAGTCTGGTTCTACGCGTTCGTGATATAGGGTCTTCGATCGCGGAAGGTTAAGATCTGGTGCACCACGTTCGCGGTGGTACATACGCGTTCGCATAGTGGAAGTTGAGGGCCTAACACATTTGTTCTTTGCGTTCGCACATTGTGGGCCGCGTTCGCGTAAGTTGAGAAGTCAAGGCATCGCGTTCGCGGATTGGGCACGACGTTCGCGTAGGGAAATTTGGTCAACAAAAATTTTGTTCATCGCGAACGCGGAGGTTTGACCGTGTTTGCATAGAGGTAATACCAGCTGGGCAGAAGGGCTTTTTAAAATATTTTGTTCCGCGAGCCTAAGTTATTTTCCACCATTGTTGAGCATCTTGAGAGCTATTTGGGAGAAATTGAAGAGGGTTTCGAAGAGAATTGATTGTAGGTAAGTCCTATGAACTAAAAACGTGATTTAATTGTGGAATAAACCTTGAAATTCATGGAAACTTGGCGAAAATGGGAAGAACTAGGGCTTGAGTTTTTGAAATTTTATTATAATTGGGATTTGAAGGGCCATTTGAGCTCGGATTCGAGAGTTCTAGGTATGTATAGACTCGTGGCGAGTTAAGGAGCCCGTTGATGTGAAAATTCCGAGTTTCGAGAAGTGGGCTCGGGGCTCGAGTTTTGGTAATTTCGGTATTTGTGCCCGTTATTGATTGTTTTCGTTTGAGTTTTGTTCCCTTAGCATATTGTGATGTATTCGCTCTAATTTTGGGTAGGTTCGACGTGCGTGGAGGCAGATTAGAGGAGCAAAGGCATCGTGAGCTAGAGATTTCGCCGGTTCGAGGTGAGTAATAATTGTAAATGATATCCTGAGGGTTTGAAACCCCGAATGTGTACATCATAGTGCTATATTGAGGTAACGTGCACGCGAGATAGCGAGCGTGTGGTAGAGCACCATTGGGGATTGCGACTTGGCCCGTTCTGATTGATGAATTTACTGCGTATTCTGGAATTACTTGTTATCATCACAATTTGGCTGATTGCCATATTTGGGCTTCGTGCCAGCTATTTGAACCCTTTAGGGATTGTTGTTGATAATTTCTCATTATTTTAATTATATACTCGAACTCAGTCACGTATTTTTTACTGTTTTAAAACTCAGCCAAATTTATTATGCCTTAAACGCTTGAAATGATATTTTCAAAATATTCTAGGCTGAGCATCATATTTTACTGTTGCCTGAGTGGCTTGTTGATCTTTGACTGGGTAAGGCCGAGGGCCTGTACTGTGAGGATACGTTGGATCGGGTTGCACGCCGCAGCAGTGTTATACTGATGTTGATATGAGGCTGAGGGCCTAGATTGATGCCACGAGATGGCTTGATATTGCGCTTGGGCCGTAAAGGGCCCCTCTCAAAGTTTGCACACCCCCAGTGAGCGCCATCGACGATAAATAGATCGGGATACACGCCACAACGATATGTGGATCGGGCTGCATGCCGCAGCGGTACTAGTACTATTCTGTGTGTTTACTTTACTTCATTTGTCTGTCATTATCTGTTGTTTGTGCTACTTCTTGCAATATTTACCTGATATTCTGGCATTATTTGATAATTGAGTGTTGTGCCCGAGGGACGGAATTATGTGCTTATCTGCACTATTTGTTTTGCATTCATTTGTGTAACCGCAGAAAAAGTCATTTCCAAAAGAGGTTTTAAACTGTGCTAAGATATTTTTAAAGATTTCATAGCTTCACTGCTTTTCTTAAAGGGTTTTACACTGCTCCTATATAGCATGATGGTTTGCTTTACGTGATTTCTTACTGCTCAATTATTATTTATCCTTATTACTCACTGAGTTGGAGTACTCACTTTACTCCCTGCACCTCGTGTGCAGATGCAGGTATTTATTCACCCGGTAGCGGGTTTTGGCTGATTGGAGGCAGAGCTGTAGGAGTTTCGCGAGGTGACTGCCAGCATTCGCAACACTGTTTTCTCTCTCTGTTGTTCATTATTCCTGTTCAGTGTATCTTTAGACTCTATAGGTGTAATTACACTCTTACAGATGCTCGTGACTTGTGATACCCCGATTAGGGTTGTGTTGGGTTGTACTTCTGCTAGTTAATATTATTAAATTATATTGAAACTGCTTATGAATTGTTTAATTGTTTAAAAGAGGTGTTTTGTGATGTTCTGGCTGGCCTTATCTTCACGAGAGGCGTCATCGCGACCAGAGCGGGGTTTAGGTCGTGACATTTATTTACTTTACAGTCGTTATTTTATAACACGTTATCAGCACGAGACTCTATCATCTCAAGCAAATATTTGAAAGTATCCAAGGTACGAACTTTCTTTTTCTAAATATATGTGTATCATGTATGTTAATCGCATCTTTCTAGCCAACTTATGATGTAGATGCCATTTTACTTGGATGAGGTCTCGTGAAATTGGAAAGAAAAAATTAGTTTTACTTAAGCTATTATATGATCGCAAGGCTATCCCAGTAGTTTATGAGGAAAACGGTTGGGGGCTACGTATACTTATACAATCATTATTTTGTATTTATTTTCCTCCTTGATATCTTACTAAAAGATTACAAAAGTGGGTAACATTTTTAGATTCATTTAAACTCTAGCAGAGTTTGCAAGAAATATACAACCACCAGAAGTGGTTATGTTTCGTATATCTTATTGTAATAAAATTTTGTTAACCAGCAGAAGTGGTATATGTCTATGACCACCCGAAGTGATAATTTAGGCTTGCTATGATTACAATGGAAATAAGTTAGAGAAAATTTCTCTATAATACATACATATCTCGATTTGCTCCTGAAGTAGCAAATATATTATAAGAGGTTAGACGCTATCACAATTTAATGTGGTTATTGCACGTTCAGATAATTATGTTTCATCTCTTCAAGGAGGAGAACTTTTGATAATATTAATTTGTTTCCTGAAGTGAATGTGACAATATTAATAAAGCTTGTAAATATGAACGCGCTCTTAAAGTGAATATATCACGATTCACCTCCAGAAGAGGTAGTATTATTAAGGGAATATATATAAACTCAATATTTCGTATTTTAAATTTGCTCCTAAAGTAGTAAAACAATTGAATTTTTCTCCTGAAGTAGGAAAATATTATGAAACTGTGTCTTTCTGTATTTAAATAAAGTAACGAGCTATTCAAAGTTATTTTTGAAGCACATTTTCATTCCCTGGAGTGAATGAATAAATACCACAACTCACCTCCCGAAGAGCTAGAATAATAGAGGATATAAATATTATTTTTTTGGCATAAAGATCATTACCGCACAACACCTTGGATAATTTTATTAAGTATCATTCTAAGGCAAAAACATTCCTTTAAGATGCTTTATACTATATTTTATGGTTAATTATTGAGTTCCCAAAAAAATAACAACTCGTGTATCTTTTCTTAAAGGATGCAATGATTATGTGGTTGCCGCATTGATACAAATTATTTAGATGTTAATGATATTTCTCCTTGAAGGAGATATTAGTCGCAAAGCTAGCGGTAGAATATTAAAATTCTTAATTTCGTCATTTATAAATTTAGAATTGGCTTTATATTGTCTATTTGATTATGATTTTGTCTCATGACACCGTAAACATTTGAGCAATATCTGGTAGTACAAAACTTATCAGAAACTCCCGAAGAGCTAACTGTTTGTCTAGAAGATACATGACACAAGTAGTGTTTGAATAATATTTGACCGTGAACAATAAATTGAAGGCTCCCAAAGAGCTTATTTGTCATTATTATGGTCAAAACATACGTTATGATAAAACCGAAGTTTACTAATATAAATGACAACCATACTGAGACTACAAATAATTGAAAGATTGAAAATTTTCATGTTTCCTCAATCATAGGGGGTAAATATGTACGTGAGAAGTTACCCGTATTATTCTTCAATTTGTACTACATCATGTATTAGTAAACCAGAAGTTTACTAATGCAAAAGCAGCTACAGTAAATGAGAAATTTACTTATATAAAAGTAGCCACAGTAAATCAGAAGTTTACTAATGCAAAAGTTTATGTCATAGTAAACCAGAAGTTTACTAAGAGATAACACATGCTATGATAAACTTGAAGTTTTCATTCGTCAATTTTAAATGAGCTTTTGAGAATTTAGATAAGCATATGCTGCAGAACAAGAAGATTCTTCAAGAATTCTCTTGTGTTGCTTGTTCTCATAATAAATTGATTGTACCAGCTAAAGTTGGGACTAAGACCCCTGAATTCTAAAATATATTAAATGTGAATATGGGCACATTCACCTATCACGTGAACCACATATAGATGCATATACAAGATGGTTACATGTGTTATTGTCAACCTGCAATTTGACATTTGAAATTGCTTTTCTCAATTAAGAGCATAACTTTCAGATTATGAAATCGAGACAGTTCATCTTGATAATGTTGGTTTATATCCAAGCTAGTTTAGCATTGAATACCTTTTTATTAATGGCTAAAATATTGCTTAGAGAATAAAGCTTCATGTGTTGGTCTAAGATTTTCTAAATTGCATACAACATCACTTGTATGCATCAGACCAACAAGATATGATAAGTCCTCCCCTCACAATTGGTTCTGGATCAGAATCCAAAAATCTATACTATCTAATAACTTTTGGTGCGTGGTATATGATTAATTTCTCTACTACAAAGCATAAATATAGATTTCTCAAAGAAGATTTGGGATATATATTAGTTTTTCTAACATTATAGGGATGGAATAAGCAATCGAAAAATATGTTATATGAATCAAATTATCATTAGTGTGATACTCATTCACAAGAAAATTCTAGTCAATTACTAGAAGCATTTGTCGATCCAAAATAAAATATCATATTTCAGCTGCAAATGCTCCTATTAAAATTAAAGTCCCTGAAGGATAGAGTTTACTGTACACATGAAGCATGGTAGACCAATCGCTTCAAAAGGTAACAATCCTTGAAAAGGATATGAGCGCATGATCATAATAAGGAGGAAACAAGCTTTAGAAGAGCCCACGACAAAACATTTCATGAAACTCTAGAAGAAGTTCAGGTACTTGAAAATGGAGAAAGTGATAAGATCTCAAGAAGTCATGTAGCTTGCGAATCGATACAAAATTGATCGTCGACGATATATTTGATACAATATAGTGCACAATATTATAAAAGACTGCAAGGATCGGACTTGCAGTCCACACACCTGAAGATGTCATGCCATTTAAATGGTAGTCATAACATATATGACTCGTTTGATTAAATCTCTATAAATATCACTGAAGGATTTAAAATGCTTGAAGCATATAGTTCAAAGTCTCGATAAATGTACTCCATCATATTACAATGGTCTTTGTACGGTTTAAAGCAATCTGGGCACATGTGGTATAATCGCCTCAGTGAATATTTGTTGAAAGAGAGTTACATAAATGATGTTATTTGTCCATATAATTTTATAAATAAAATGGAATCCGAATTTGTTAAACTTACTGTTTATGTTGATGACATGAATCTTGCTGGAACTCTAGAAGAACTCCAAGAGGCAATTGAATATTTCAAGAAAGAATTTAAAATGAAAGATCTTGGAAAGACAAAAGTTTGTCTTAGTCTTCAAATTGAACTTTAGCAGACGGGATCTTTATTCATCAATATGCCTATATAGAAAGGGCCTTAAAATGCTTTTATATAGACAAAGCACACCATTTAAGTATGCCAATGGTTGTTCGATCACTTGAAGTGAATAAAGATTTGTTTCGACTCTAGAAGAGGATGAGGAATTCCTTGATTCCGAAATACCCTATCCCAATGCAATCGGTGCACTTATGTATTTTACTAATGCTACAAGGCCTAGCATATCATTTTATGTTAATTTACTAGCAAGCTATAACTCTTTTCCTACACTAAGACATTGGAACGGGATTAAGCATATATTGCGATATTTAAAAGGAACTCTTGATATTGGTTTATTTTATGCTAACAAAGATAGTGCATATCTTGTTGGTTATGCAGATGCAGGTTATTTATTTGATCCTCATAGCTCGATCTCAAACCGGGTACGTGTTTACATGTGGAGGTACTGTCATATCATGGCGCTCCACAAAGCAATCTATTGTTACTACTTCAAATTATATTGAGATAACAGCTATTCATGAAGCAAGTAGGGAATGCGTATAGTTGGGAGCAGTGATTCATTTTATTCGAGAAAAATGTGGTTTGAAATGTGATAAAAGATCCACAATTTTATACAAAGACAATGTTGCATGCATAACCCAATTAAAGGGAGGATTTATAAAAGTAGATAGAACGAAGTGCATTTCACCAAAATTATTCTACACACGTGATCTTCAGAAATGGTGATATTGATGTGCAACAAATCCATTCAAGTGACATCCGGCATATTTGTTCACTAAATCTTTGCCAAATTCAACTCTTGGGAAGATGGTATACAATATTGGAATGCGAATACTCAAATTTTTTAAACAAGATTTTCATCAGGGGGAGTGAAATACGCGTTGTACACTTTTCCCTTACTAAGGTTTTCCCCACGGGGGTTTTCTTGTAAGGTTTTCAATGAGGGAGCAAGAAATTCGTATTACTAAATAGGTGTACTCTTTTTTCTTCACTAGGAATTTTCCCACTGGGTTTTTCCTAATAAGTTTTTAACGAGGCACATTTTCTTTTAATGAACATTCAAGGGGGAATGTTATGAAACTATTATATTGTGGATGTCCATTTATTATTCCGTTATAGATAATCTTCTTGAAGAAGAGTATCCATTTAATACTCTATTTAAGTTTATCTACAAGTAGTTGATGCAAGAAGGCTGCAAGCAACTAAATGAAATGGTTTGCAGCAACTTCTTATTAAACATGCAAGTTGCGAGCAACTCATACAGATAGCTTACAAGCAGCTCAAGAAAAGCCTCGCAGCTTCTTCCTCAAAAGCCTTGCAGTTGCTTCCTGAAAAGAATCACAGCTGCTTCTTTTCTTTTATAAATAGAGGAATTTTCAGTTTATTATGTACATCACTTTGAAAGTTGAGTAATATATTAGTTTCTCTCTATACTTGTGTTTGGTTTATTTACTTTACAATCATTATTTTATAACAACCCAAATTATTTTTTAAATTTTTTTATTTGGCAATAATTATTATTCTTTTTTCTCTGGAGTTAAAGACAAAAACATACAGAATTGTTCGAGTTAATATGCAAATCACCTTTCATAATATTTTCTTTACAGCACAAGTCGAGTAGATAATCAATCTAATATTTGTTATAAATCCAATGTATGTGGATGTCCCTTCCAATGTATGTGGATGTCCCTTCCAATGTATGTATATGTTCTTTCCGTAACTGCCTTTGGGAATTCATACACCAAATGAATGAGTTCATTAATACATGTAATTTGAGAAAACATTTTGTAACCTATAAATAGGATGTTATTCTTCTATAGAAGACACACAAGAAACAAACTTGAATAAGATAACTTCTTCATTCTCCTCATATGTATATCTTGCCTCCATTATTCTATTTTGCTCTCATTTCTTAATACGTTATCAGCATGGAGTTTTAACCAACTGAGGTTATTTGCTTCATTCAAATTTTATCTTCTTCCAAAAAGAGGTAGTTGATTTCTTTTCTAATCAAAGTATACATTCTTGTGTTTATAACGTTTCTATTAGGATCTTCTTTAACCTGCAATTTAGTTGCCATATGCATAACTTGTTTTGAATATGATTATAATAATTGTCTTGGTATGAAAGCAATAAGCTTCGGTAAAATTATTATTTTATTATATAATCTACGAAAAAGTTTAATTCTACACATAAATAGATAAGTATTAAATTGAATTATAATGATTAGACTAATTAATCCTACATCCAAATGTTATGACAAAATGGGCATTTAGAAGGAATTATTGCAAAAAATTTCATAAGGTTTAAACATATCTTTAATAAATTTATCACCTAAGTGTACAAACTAATTAATGATTTTAAAATTAATAACTTAACTATTAAATGAATCATATTCATTATTGAAACTTGGTAGAGTTGATATCATCTAGTTTTATGCCTACTTAACTTATTGAAACATCTTCTAAATAGAACAAAATATACAAGTACATATTAATGAGATTAATTCAACTAATTTATTCTCTAAAATATACTTACATGTCTAAAGTTCTTACATGTAATATTAAGAACTAATTCATCATCCCACTACACATAATTATTTATTCTAACAATTATATAGAGAATGTTAATACACGATTATATTCTGCATTGATTTTTTATGATAATAATTCTTATCATTCTAATTCACTTATTTTCAATGATAGTTTTCACTATATCAAATTGGTCAAAACTTGAATTTGTGGTGCTTGACATCTCTAGAAATAACTATTTACCATGGGTAGTTGTCACGATCCCAATTACGGTCGTGATGGCGCCCAACACAATTGCTAGGCAAGCCCGACCAATTAATACTCACAACCCAATCACATATCCCATTACCAGTTTATAGCATTTAATTTAACAGTTTAACAAGTCTATTAACCAATTAATTTAGATAGAGACAGCATGAAACACTGACATAACCAACATCTCCCAAAGACCTGGGGTCATGAGTCTAGAGCCTCTAATAACACAGAGTAATAATTCCTCAGTAATACTGATGATCTAAAATGCATAAATATAAAAGGAATAGGGGAGGATTCGGGTCATGCGAACGTCAGGCAGCTACCTCGACAACTACCGAGAAGCTCTGAAAATAACAAATAGCTCAACTATGCTCCCGAGACACCTGAATCTGCACACATGGTGCAGGAAGTAAAGTGAGTACTTCCAACTCGGTGGTAATAGACATATATAAAGACTGAAAGTAAGAAATCCCGAAAATACCACAATGTAAAGCTAACACTAACAGTTTAGCATATTTAATGGTGAAATGACAACAAAACCGAAACAGCTAGATCAGATAAACATCAAAGCATGAATGCAATGCAATGCACATAACCGTTGCGGCGTACATCCCAATCCATTTGGGTACTCGCGCTCACTGTGGGGGTTCAGACTCCGGAGGGGCTCCTACAACCCAAGCGCAATATCATGGTAGCTTTCGCTGCGGTGTGCAGTCCGATCCACACTCAGTCTAGATATATGCAAGTAAGCCACACAGGCACAGTTAAGCTTATCATTTTCAGTTCCAATTATTAGGAATTATAGATTAAGTGTTTAAAACTTCAGAAATTTGTTAATCGTTTCGAGATAATGTTTAACTCAGGACTGATATCATGAGAACATGCTAAGCATCATGGAAACAATGATAATAATCCCTAAGGGATCCAAATAATCGGCACACAGCCCAAATATGCTCATAGCAATCTAAGTAGGATGCTCACCAATCAGTTTCTAATCAATAACACAGTACGAACATCACTCGGATGGACTAAGCCATATTCCTCGATCACAAACGACCCCGCACTCACCGTAGAGTACGTGTCTCGCCTCAATAAAACGTCACAGTGTGTTATACCGAGGTTTCAAACCCTCAGGTCATCATCTACATCTATTACTCACCTTAAATCGGCCACAAAACTAGTCCGTTATGCCTTTTCCTCTCGAATCCACCTCCTTGCGCGTCGAATCTGACCAAAACCACAACGAATACATTACAATTGGCTAAAGAAACATACCCCAATCAAAATAACTCGAAAAATACCAAAAATCTCGAAGTTGGCAAAACCCGAGCCCCGGGCCCACTTCTCGAAATACAAAATTTACATCACCGGACTCCTCGTCTCGCCACGAGTCTATACATATCAAATTTACCAAAATCGGAGTTCAATTGCCCCTTCAGAACCCACATTTAAACTCCCTTGAGTTTCAAGCCCTAACCTCCATTTTTAACCTTTAATTCCTTGAAATTCAGTGATTAATCCATGTTTTTACACCCTAATAACATAATCCGACTCCAATAATTCATACCTGATGAAACCCCTTCGAATTCTCTTCAAAATCGCCCAAGAAATCGCCTAAGTCGAAGTCCAACATATTTTTCCTTCTCTTTCAAATTCGTGAACACTGTTCACTTTAATTCCAAGTCGATTTCCGCTCCTGCGATTAAATTACCGCACCTGCGATCACCACATCCGCGACCAAATGATCGCTTTTGCGAGCTCACTTAAATCCCAAGGGACCGCTTCTGCGGTCTTAAACTGCACCTGCGGTTGCCGCTTGTGCGGACCTTTGTCCGCTTTTGCTGAAGAGTTCCAAGCCTCCTAGAACCGCTTTTGCGACCCCTTAGCCGCATCTGTGAAACCGCTTATGCGGTCCCTTTTTCGCAGATGCGAAAATGACAGAACCAGCAACTTCAAACATGCAACAAACTCCGAATTCTCCGTTTAACTACCAGAATTCACCCTGAGGCCCCCGGGACCTCAACCAAAAGCACAGACATGATCTATTACCTTATTCAAACTCTCTCGAACCATCAATACACTACCGTTAACATCAAAATCCGCAATTATCCTCAAATCAAAGCCTAAGTTTCTTAAAAACTTCCGAATTGCACATTCGATCAAAAACCCGACCTAACCACCTCCGAATGGCTTGGAACTTTGCATACATATCCAAAATCACCTAACGGAGCTACTTCAACTTCGACCCTAGGATCAAAATCTCACCTATCAACCGGATATCGCCAAAATGCTAACTTCGCCAATACAAGCCTAATTCTACACCGAGCCTTCAAAATCAATTCCGATCGCACTCCTAAGTCACAAATCATCCCCCGAAGCTAACCGAATCACCAGAAATCGCATCCGGGCCTTCTAACTCAATAGTCAATGTCTGGTTGACTTTTCCAACTCAAGCTTTCCTTAAGGAGACTAAGTGCCTCATTTCTTATCAAAACCAATCCCAATCAACTCTCACACACCACATACCGATAATGAAATATTAAGAAGCAATAAACGGGAAAAAAAGGGGACAGTAACACATGAGACGACGGGCCGGGTCATCACATCCTCCCCAACTTAAACAAACGCTCGTCCTCAAGCGTACCCAGAGTTGTCCTAGAAGCTAACCAATAGCTAAATCACCTTACCAAGCATATACCCTGGGTAATCCCATGTCACCCTATCTTACATAGGTCCGATAATACAACACAACCGAAATTTCACAGCCCAACTAAGCCATAAACCGTAGAACCACATTGCACTTTTTGAAATTATAAACATGACCAGAACCTCACATCTATACTCAGAATAAGTCCGAACCAGCTGTAATATCCCATACCTGCAACCTCAGGTGAAATCATGCAATATACCACACAATCCAACACTCGAAACGATAGTTACTATTCACAGCAGTTGCCCCCAATACTCAATTACCAATATGAACCTCTTATTAGCTAAAGTCTTATTCCATCATTTTCATATACTGCCAACGATAAAGAAAACACGCGATAAACTGTAACCATTCCTCAGGTCACCCATACATGAAGCCACTTCCTTGTTGACTAATACCACAACAGACTCCCGGGCCAAACCTCGATATAAACCCTCTAATCAGCTGAAATCACATCTGTTCGCATTCATTAATGACTCCAACGATCACCTCGAATTCAACGCACCACTCTGGTGATATGACACCTCATCACAGGCCTAAGCCCCAACTTGCATAATCCACGCACCAATGATGGGCGGTCTGAACATACTCAAATCATGACAAATGACTCCAACAAAAGAGCTGTAACTCAAACTCCTCAGTACCATCACAACACAAGGTTGGGACCCCGTCCCATATCATAGAAATAGAGTACCCGAATCCTCCTCGAAAGGTCATAACTTCACGTGGCCTCACCACCACGCGCGATCCTATCCAAACACTGTTACACATGAAGCACCTCAAGTCACTATGCTCAAAATAGACAGCCACGCATAGATTGATGCCTGAAACTAAGCAGTCCATCACACCCAAGGTGAAACAAGTAATATACACCATTCAATCCTGAAAGGACACAATCGATGTGACATTCACCGAGCAACACCCAATACGTACTTACCCCAGAAACCAAGAAGCAAGACATACCAAGTAACATATGGAAAACTATTCTCAACATCATACTATTGCGGCGTACAACCCGATCCAGATAACATACCCGTGGCGGAGTGACACCCGATCCACACAAATATCTCACGTAGGGAGATGCATATCGAGCTAAATTTGCTCATTATAACAAAATACCGAGCATTGATCGTAAGCATACTGAGTGCATAATGGTATCTACTTGTAGCGTTGTAAGCTACAAAACTCAACTTCCATTACGAATCTCGATAGCACCGCACTATATGTGCCTACAGTCCGAAAATCATAACGCCTCACAACACAGAAAAACAACTCATAGATCTCTCAGATCACTAGCAGGATCAATAACGATCGAATCAACCTATCCTTCATCAGTACAATTGGGGCCAACCAAGCCAATTCAAGCTAAACATGTAGCCACTTCGGCCTGCCAACAAACTCAATACCAAGAAGCCTGAAGCTGCTCCTTCCACTATTATAACTCCTACCGGAGTTGTACGATACGGTGCCCGGTACCAAATAAAGTCCGAAATCCACAATCTCGCCTGGCGACATGCCCGGCCACAAGAAACGCATTCGAAAAAGAGTCCCTCAATACTGGAACCGAATTAATGGTAGAAACCTCTACACTGACATCCGCCACAAAGGCCCAATTAGGAAAGCAATCCTTCCCAGCCGTCCGTTGGTCTTTGGCCAACCATTCAGCTAGAACATAGTCCGATGCACCTCGCCACGCAACCTGTGGCCTTTTCCGACATAACCCATAGCATAATAGTCTAAAATAACCCAACACTGAGACAACCAGTCTACACCCTAATATCATATCTAGAATCTAATATACCAAGCAAAGAAGGTCCACTCGGGCTTCCAAACCCCCAATAGCCGCTAACAGTACCAATACATACTATCCACAACCACTACATAGCCTGAACATGAGAACTCCCAGTATCCAGCTCCACATAGCACACAAATCACTGCACCTGATCCCAAATCCCGCAGTATGAATACATATCACATCTTACCCAATCATTCCCCGAAAGATATTTTAAAATTCTCCTGTGCCATCAAACACACTCAAATATGAGCAGTTGATCCAATAAAAAAATGCTGCAACACTACCGAAGTGCCATCAACTTAATCACATTGCCCTTTTTCTAAAATATATACCCCCGTCAAATCACTATGATTAGCAACACCATTTCCTTAGTCATATGAGGATCATTCACCCTAATCTTCTAAAGATCGATTCTTAAATCACCTGCAACTGCCCGTGCTGCTTAAGAATTTAATGATTTTCCATTCTGAACTGAACCGAGCCTTACACACACAAATTCCAATCCTCCACAACATATCACATATACCATACCACACTAGGATAATATGAGGGCTTTTATCTCCCTCTCGCGCCGCAAACATCGACGCACTCAACTAGTCAAAAACTTTCATTGATCCCATTTAGAAGAAAAATCATTACACATTCCATGCTTCGTATACCCATAGGAAATATACTCATCTTCAAACCATGGTAAAGCCCAACAAGAACATCTCTGCCAACTCCATTTGTACAAGCTAAACTGCCAGGACTGAATCCTCCTATCTAAACCAAACTGAGCAAGCCGTCAAAACCCAAGAGCATTGCTGTAAAATGCTTGGAAAAGCTCATTGCCTCGAACACATACAAAGAATTAATCATACCCTTACCATACCGATTCGGTCTATTATCGAGCCATTTCGTCTATCAAATTTCTCTTTTTATTCATCATCCACTTGATATTTCTCCCTCGCTGTAGCATCACAATGCCTCAATCTAGGCTCACCACAGGAGATTCGAACGTAAGACCACACCGTCTAAGACCCATAGGCCACCGAATGCTTTCTCAACTGTGCCCAGAAATACCACATTCCAGAATACTTTACTTGAAGAACTTCTTGCGAATCGAAATTCGTTACCATTACTTCCCAGATACTGATACATAGAATCCCATAATTAGCATAAAATACCACAAGTCTTGATCCTTTCCTAGTGAAAACACAGTCCCTAGCCACATACCCAACCTTAAGACACCGGATTGTTACATGCCAAATCTTGGACAGAATAAAACCATT
This sequence comes from Nicotiana glauca, assembly GCA_026770625.1. Taxonomy (NCBI): domain Eukaryota; kingdom Viridiplantae; phylum Streptophyta; class Magnoliopsida; order Solanales; family Solanaceae; genus Nicotiana; species Nicotiana glauca. Next base: position 86,252 of record MU668797.1, read on the forward strand.
CTCGAGCGTCATTCACTCTTACAAACCTGTAAATTATCTGACTTAACGAACAGAACTACTCGTGCCTTATTAGCACTCTGACACCACAGAACATGATCTCATAGCAATACAAACAACCATCTTCCTTGGCTATACACTGAGCATTCTTTATCAACAACAGCTCAAGACATCCTAGTATTTTCTCACACCTACGAAACACCATGTAGACTTCGTCAAAATTTTGCTTTACTCGAGCCATCCTCGGCTCAATTTCTGCAACCCGAACTGATCCGCCAGCATACCTCGAAAAGGAACCAACATAGCACATAACCGTGCAATCCGCTAATCAATAGCAACCTCCCCAACTTGGCTCGAAGCCATCTATCAGGACACATTTAATAACCCATAATACTTCTACTCTAATGATGCCACAATATTATAGTGAGATTAAACTCAAATCATCTACTAGTTTATGAAAACACAGATCCTCGGATACTGAAATCCTCTACAAACCTCGCATTCATCCCCACATCAGCTGAGTCCACTCTCTTAAGCGACCCGAATTTATCAAATTTCAACACGTACCCTTCAATTACACGTGAGATCTTCTAACAGTATACATAAGAATCGTACCCCTTAAGAACACTCCGCAGGAGATATCCCACCTGCTTCGCCTCAATTTAGTATTTCAGCACACCTTCCACCATCTTACACATAACACATCCATTAAGTCTTCCTGATTCTGAACTCATATCGCCACACGTAGTGTACTTCACTTCCCAACTAGGAGACACGAAAATATTCTTCACGCGCCCATATTCGGGCTACACATCAAACCACAATAGGAAACGAATCACTTAACAGTTCATCTATTATCCAGCAGACTTCTTCGTCACTACCAAGTCATATAATTACATCTCACAGTGCTAACATACTCATCACATGAATACCAAACTGCCATTCCGGCTAATAGCGACAATACCGAACATATAAGTTCAAAACATTTGCTCACACGATCAGCACCTCAGTGCTCAAGCCATAGGCAAGATCCGGCCTCAAGTCCTCCAGACTGGCCCAACATCGAACTCACAGGATCATATCTCGCCCCTCGATCGGGGAATCACATACGCACGATAAGAATTCCAAGAAAGTGAAGTTTTCTTAAAGGTTCTGCAGCCTCTCGAGGATAAATACAGACGTCTCCGTACCGATCCGCGAGACTACTAACCGGCTCATGACTCATGAGGCCTAATAACCTAGGCTCTAATACCAACTTGTCACGACCCCAATCCCGATCGTGATGGCGCCCAACACAATTGTTAGGCAAGCCCTACCAATTAATACTCACAACCCAATCACATATCACATTACTAGTTTATAGCATTTAATTTAACAGTTTAACAAGTCTATTAACCAAATAATTTAGATAAAGACAACATAAAACACTGACATAACCAACATCTCCCAAAGACCTGGGTCATGAGTCTAGAGCCTCTAATAACACAAAGTAATAATTCCTCAGTAATACTGATGATCTAAAATACGGAAAGATAAAAGGAATAGGGGAGGAGTCGGGTCCTACGAACGTCAGACAGCTACCTCGATAACTCTTGAGAAGCTCTGAAAATAGCAAATAGCTCAACTATGCTCCCGAGACACCTGAATATGTACACATGGTGCAGGGAGTAAAGTGAGTACTTCCAACTCAGTGGTAATACACATATATAATGACTAAAAGTAAGAAATCCTGAAAATACCACAATGTAAAGCTAACACTAACAATTTAGCATATTTAACGGTGAAATGGCAACAAAACAAAAACAGCTAGATCAGATAAACATCAAAGCATGAATGCAATGCAATGCACATGACCGCTGCGGCATACAACCCGATCCATTTGGATACCCGCGCTCACTGTGGGGTTTCAGACTCCGGAGGGGCTCCTACAGCCCAAGCGCAATATCATCGTAACTTTCACTGCGGCGTGCAACCCGATCCATACTCAGTCTATATATATGCAAGTAAGCCACACAGACACAATCAAGTTTATCAATTTCAGTTCCAATTATTAGGAATTATAGATTAAGTGTTTAAAACTTTAGAAATTTGTTAATCGTTTCGAGACAGTGTTTAACTCAGGACTGATATCATGAGAACATACTAAGCATCATGGAAACAATGATAATAATCCTTAAGGGATCCAAATAATCGGCACACAGCCCAAATATGCTCATAGCAATCCAAGTAGGATGCTTACCAATCAATTTCTAATCAATAACACAGTAAGAACATCACTCGAACGGACTAAGCCATAGTCCCCAATCACAAACGATCCCGCACTCACCGTAGAGTACGTGTCTCACCTCAATATAGCATCACAGTGTGATATACCGGGGTTTCAAACCCTCAAGTCATCATCTACATCTATTACTCACCTCAAACCGGCCACAAGACTAGTCCGCTATGCCTTTTCCTCTAGAATTCACCTCCTCGCGCGTCGAATCTGGCCAAAATCACAACGAATACATTACAATTGGCTAAAGAAACATACCCCAATCAAAAGAACTCGAAAAACACCAAAAATATCGAAGTTGGCAAAACCCGAGCCCTTGTCCCACTTCTCGAAAAAATACAAAATTTACATCACCAGACTCCTCGTCTCACCACGAGTCTATACATATCAAATTTGCCAAAATCGAAGTTCAATTGCCCCTTCAAAACCCACATTTAAACTCTCTTGAGTTTCAAGCCCTAACCTCCATTTTTAACCTTTAATTCCTTGAAATTCAGTGATTAATCCATGTTTTTACACCCTAATAACATAATCTGAGTCCAATAATTCATACATGATGAAACCCCTACGAATTCTCTTCAAAATCGCCCAAGAAACCGCCTAAGTCGAAGTCCAACATATTTTTCCTTCTCTTTCAAATTCGTGAACAATGTTCACTTTAATTCCAGGTTGATTTCCGCTCCTGCGGTTAAATTACCGCACCTGCGACCACCACATCCGCAACCAAATGATCGCTTCTGCGAGCTCACTTAAATCGCCAGGGACTGCTTATGCGGTCTTAAACCACACCTTCGGTTGTCGCTTGTGCGGACCTTTGTCCGCTTTTGCGGAAGAGTTCCAAGCCTCCTAGAACCGCTTTTGTGACCCTTTAGCCGCATCTGTGGAACCGCTTATGCGGTCCTTTTTCCACAGATGCGAAAATGACAGAACCAGCAACTTCAAACATGCAACAAACTCCGAATTCTCCGTTTAACCACCCGAATTCACCCCGAGGCCCCCGGGACCTCAACCAAAAACACAGACATGATCTATTACCTTATTCAAACTCGCTCTAACCATCAAAACACTATAGTTAACATCAAAATCCTCAAATCAAAGCCTAAATTTCTTAAAAAATTCCGAATTGCACATTCAATAAAAAACCCGACCTAACCATCTCCGAATGGCCTGAAACTTTGCACACATATCCAAAATCACCTAACAGAGCTACTGCAACTCTCGAAATTCCATTCCAACCCTCGGATCAAAATCTCACCTATCAACCGGATATCGCCAAAATGCTAACTTCGCCAATTCAAGCCTAATTCTACACCGAGCCTCCAAAATCAATTCCGATCGCACTCCTAAGTCACAAATCATCATCCGAAGCTAACCAAATCATCGTAAATTGCATCTGAGCCTTCTAACTCAATAGTCAACGTCCGGTTAACTTTTTCAACTTAAGTTTTCCTTAAGGAGACTAAGTGCTTCATTTCTTATCAAAACCAATCCCAATCAACTCTCACACACCACATACCGATAGTGAAATATTAAGAAGCAATAAACGGAAAAAATAGGACAGTAACACATGAGACGACGGGCCGGGTCGTCACAGTAGTTGATGCTGAAATTCACCTTGACACTAAAGGTCTTGGTGACACTATTAAAGAAGAAAATAAAGCATCAAGTCAGGATAAGGCGAAAGCTATGATTTTCCTTCACCATCATCTCGATGAAGGGTTAAAAGTGAATATTTAACCTTGAAAAATTCATTTCAATTATGGAATAGTTTGAAGGAACGATATGACCACCTAAAGGCCACGGTATTGCCAAGAGCTCGTCGTTAGTAGATGCACCTATGACGATAAAATTATAAGACCATAAGTGAATATAGTTTTGTTGTATATGGAATAATTTCCAACTAAAATTATGTGGGGAACCTATGAATGATGAGGACGTGTTGGAAAAGACTCTTTCCACCTTTCATGCCTCAAATATGTTGTTACAACAACAATACTGTGAAAGTGGCTTTAAGAAATATTCTGAGTTAATTTCATGTCTTTTTGGGGCTGAACAACATATTGCCCTTTTAATGAAAAACCATGAAGCCCACCCCACCGGATCAGCTCCATTTCCAGAAGCGAATTCGACAGATCCAAAGTCTGAAAAAGACAAAATAATTATCGTGGTCGTATAAATATACGTGGGTATGGCAAGGGGCAAAATAATAATCTCCATGGTGGTGGTCGTTATAAACAATAGAACAATAAGGGTTCTCGGAATAATCCTTCAAAAGGCAAAGGTAATAATTTGCCACCGATGCAGTATGAAAAATTATTGGCATGAATTTGTCATACGCCTGGACATTTTGTCAAATTTAATCAAGCCTCCATAAAAGGGAAATAAAATAAGATTGAGACTAACTTGACCTTTCAAAATGATGTTGAGGCGCACCCGTGAATAATCATGATAAAGTTGATATATTACTTATGATGTATTTTTTTTCTTCTTTATGAAAAATATGAAAACTTCCCAGTATTCAGTTGTCCGTATGAATAATAAAGAAGAAATATGTCTTCTGGATAGTGTTACGACGCACACCATATTAAGATATGCGACATTTCTCTTATTTAATTATAAAAGAAGCCAATATCATAACAATATCTGGTAGTACAAAATTAATTGAGGGCTCTGGAAGAGTGATTGTATTACTACCAGGAGGAACTATATTGGTCGTTAATGATGCATTATATTGTAGTAGGTCTCAAACAAACTTGATGAGTTTAAAAGATATTCGCCAAAATGGCTATCAATCGAGACCCCAATGAAGTAAAGATTGAATATCTTTATATCACTACAATAAAAGCAGAAAAAAGTATGTTCTTGAAAAACATGCCGCATTTTTCTCCGGATTATACTACACTAGTATTAGTGTAGTCGAATCACATGTCGTGGTAAACAAAGGGTTTACTAATAATTTTATTATTTGGCATAACCGGTTGGGTCGTCCCGTTTATAATATGATGCGCAAAATAATAGAGAATTCACATGGCCATTTATTGAAGAATCAGAAGATTCTTCATTAAAGAATTGTCTCGTGCTGCATGTTCTTAATGCAAACTGATAATTAGACCATCAATAACTAAAGTTGGAGTTGAATCTCCTGCATTTTTGGAACACATACAAGGTGGTATATATGGGCCTATACACCTTCTATGTGGACCATTCAGATATTATATGATTTTGATAGATGCATCTACAAGATGGTCACATTGTGCTTGTTATCAACCCGCAATTTGGCCTTTGCGTGGTTACTAGCTCTATTAATAAGATTAGGAACACAGTTTCTAGATTATACAATTAATATACTTCGTCTTGATAATACTGGTGAATTTACATCCCAGGCCTTTAATGATTATCGTATATCAACTGGGATAACAATACTCAAAATGGTCTAGTGGAGTCATCGATCAAACACCTCCAATTAACTGCTAGACTAATGCCTATAAGAACAAAATTTTCCATTTTGGCATGGGGTCATGCTATTTTGCATGCAACAGCTTTTGTGCGGATCATGCCCACAAGTTATCATAAAGTCTCCCCGTTACAATTAGCTTTTGGTCAGGAGCCAAATGTTTCCCATTTTAGGATATTTGGATGTGCGGTATATATTCCAATTGCTCTACCACAACGCACAAAGATGGGTCCCCAAAGAAGATTGGGGATATGTGTTGGGTATAGATCTCCTTCTATAATAAAATATTTGGAACCCATGACTGAAGATTTATTTACGACAAGATTTGCTGATCTCCATTTTGATGAATTAGTATACCCAACATTAGGGGTAGAAAATAAATAGTTGGAAAGAGAGATAGATTGGAATGCATTATCACTATGTCATTTAGATTCTCTAACAAATCAATGTGAACACGTGGTTCAAAAGATAATATATTTACAAAATACTGCAAATCAACTGCCAGATGTATTTAGTGACCTACCAAGAGTGACTAAGTCACATATTCAAGCTTTTAATGCTCTTATTCGAATTTATGTCCCGGATGAACAATCTAAAAATAGAAATAAGTCTAAGCCACGCTTGAAATGTGGTAGATCAATCGATTCCAAAGATAAAATCCCCAAAAGAGAAAAGGAGCAAATGATCTAAGGGATCATAATATGGAGGCAATTGATCAAAAAGAGCCATGTGACATAACAAATGATAAGACCTCAGAGGAGGTCCAGGTTCCTGAAAATAATAAGAATGAAGAGATCTCAATAAGTTATGTCTCTACGGGAAAAATGTGAAACCGAAATAATATTATTATCGATAATATTTTTGCTTATAATATTGATGTTGAAATAATGCAACAAGATGAGGAACTTGAAAGAAAATATGTCGATGAATGTAGACAAAGAAATGATGGGCCAAAATGGAAAGATTCTATCCAAGCAGAATCAACTTCACTTGGAAAACGTGAGGTATTAAGACGTATAGTTCGAACACCTGAATGAATAAAGCTAGTGAATATGAATGGGTTTTGTACGAAAACGAAATGATAAAAATGAAGTCGTTAGATATAAAGCACGACTTGTGGCACAATGATTTTCGCAAAGACCTAGCATTGATTATATGGAGATATATTATCCCGTGGTGGATGCAATCACCTTCAGGTATCTTATAAATTTGGCAGTCCATGAAAAACTTGATATGTTTCTGATGGATGTTGTCACAACCTATTTGTATGGCACGTTAGACAACAAAATTTATATGAAAATTCTTGAAGGGTTTAAAGTGCTTGAAGCTTATAAAGATTTATGGGAAACATGTTCAATAATGCTTCAAAAATCCTTATATAGATTGAAACGATCAGGACAAATGTGGTATAATCGCTTGAGTGAGTACTTGCTGAAAGAAGGGTATACGAATAATTCAGTTTGTCCTTGTGTCTTTAAAAAAAGGTTTGGATAAGAATTTGTTATAATCTCTGTGTATGTTGATGATCTAAATATCATTGGAACTCCCGGGGAGCTTCCAAAAGCAACAAACTGTTTGAAGAAAGAGTTTGAAATGAAAGATATTGAAAAGACAAAATTTTGTCTTGGTCTACAAATTGAGCATATGAAAGACGGAATTTTTGTCCATCAATCAACTTATACCGAGAAGATCCTAAAGTGTTTTTATTTGGATAAACACATCCATTGAGTACCCAGATGGTTGTGAGATCACTTGATATAAATAAAGATCCATTTTGACCTCATGAAAGTGATGGAGAGCTTCTTGGTGATGAAACTCCATATCGTAGTGCATTTGGGTCACTAATGTATTTTGCAAATAATACTCGACCAGATATAACTTTTGTAGTAAGTTTATTAGCAAGATTTAGTTCATTTCCAACAACAAGACACTGGAATGATGTTAAGCATATTTTAGGATTCCTCTGGGGGACTGTTGATATGAGATTATTTTATTCTTATGAATCCGATTCACAAGTGTCTGGTTATGCAGATGCAGGTTATTTGTCTAATCCACATAAAACCCAATCTTAAACAAAATATCTATTTACTTGTAGACGTACAACTATTTCATGGCGTTCAACAAAACAAACTTTAGATGCTACATCTTCCAATCATGCAGAGACAATAACTATCCATGAGGCTAGTTGAGAGCGTGTATGGTTGAGATCAGTGACTCAACACATTCAACAATTGTGTGGTCTTTCTTTAAAAACGAAGATCCAATGATATTGTATGAAGGCAATGCTGCTTGCATAGCTCAACTTAAATGAGGATATATTAAAGGAGACAGAACAAAGCACATTTTACCAAAGTTCTTTTTCACACACGATCTTCAGCAAAATGGTGAGATAGATGTTCAACAAAACAGTTTAAGTGACAATCTAGCAGATTTATTCACTGAGGCATTGTCAACATCAACATTTGAGAAGCTGAGACATAAGATTGGAATGCGTCGTCTCCGAGATATCAATTAAAGCATTCATTAGGGCGTGCTGTACTATTTTTTTCCCTTAACCAAGGTTTTGTCCCAATTCGGTATTCCTGGTAAGGTTTATGACGAGGCAACATTCAATGCGTATTGCAAGATATGTGTACTTTTTTCCTTCACAAGGCTTTTTTCCACCGGATTTTTCCTAGTAAGATTTTAACATTATCTATGGACATCCAATGTGGAGTGTTATAAATTTCGTGTATGTAGATGTTCTTTCCGTAACTGTCTTGGGAAATTCATACACCAAATGAATGAGTTCATTAATACATGTAATTTGAGAAGACATTTTGTAATATAAATATGATATTCTACTATGGAAGACATACAAGAAACACATTTGAATAAGATAATTTCTTCATTCTCCTCATATATATATATATATCTTGTCTCCATTATTCTATTTTGCTCTTATTTCTTAATAATACCACAATTTTAGAGGCGTCCTTTGTTTCCATTGAGCTGTTTTGATTTTTATTTTTTGTTTTAATTTTCTTTCCGTATTTATTTTTAATTTTAGTTAGATCCATTTAAATTTGGTTTAGGCCGGTTCGGGTCGAAAGTCGAAACTAAAAATTTCAAGTTAGCTCTGTACTTTCTTCTTCACCGCCTTCACTTCGTCTGAAGTGACTGCAAAAATCTTCAAAACCCGAAGAAAAACCCTACTGTTTCTCGAACCTCGTACCAGAACCAAATCCCTTAAATTTTCTCCTCCAAAGCTCAAAATTTATATACTCCAATAATGACTAAGGTCTACGGAACCGGAACCTACGATTTCCGGCGCCACCGCGTAGCTGAGTACCCGGTGGAAGCATTACCGCATCCGGAGGAGCAAATGCTGCCTTCATTAACGGACAAGCCGCCGGAGTCGAAGCCCGGTTCGAACATTCCTAGCTCCATAACCCTTGCCGAGATTCAACGCGACCGCTTGACTAAAACCGCTGCTTCTAATTGGGCCAAAATTGGGGAGAAGAAGCCCTTTAGTCCCGAGCTCGTCAAAGAAATCTATGACACGGAGCTCACTGTAAAAGGTTAGTTGTTGAAATTAGAAGAAGCGTTTTAGTGTTTGTGTTTTTATTCTTAAAAAGTAAATGCTGATCAGTATGTGTTTCGACTGAGGTCTGAAAGTCGGTCAACAACGGACTAAATTTTATAAAAACATATTTGGATATATGAGTTTCTATTGTTTCTATTAATGTCTGTGTCTAGTAATATATTTATGCATGTGGCACCCAAGTGTGTGGCCCAGTGGTTAATGAAGTGGGTGGAGAACCATGAGCTCTAAGGTTCCCTTTGGAGATAACAAACACTAGTTTGATTTCTTCCCGTCTGTCCAAGCTGCCTTGGTGGATAGAGTTACCTGGTACCTGTATCCGGAGGTGGCAGGTACCCAGTGGAATAGTCTAGGTATGCACAAGCTGGCCAGGACATTGCTGTCATAAACAAACAGATATATGTATGTGCATATGCATATTGTGGTATGTGATGATGTCTTGTGATTAGGCGGTCGTAGAAATAAATTCTGATTGATGATATTTGATTTTGGTTTGTGTAAAGGGGGGAGAAAGACGGTTCCGCTGCAGAGGGTGATGATATTGGAGGTTAGCCAGTATTTGGAGAATTATCTTTGGCCCAATTTTGATCCAGAGGCTTCTTCCTTTGAGCATGTGATGTCAATGATACTGATGGTCAATGAGAAGGTATGATATTTTTACTACTTTTGGACTCGTCTGAGTTACTTGGAATTTCTTGTTGCTTGTTAGGGTGCTATTATACACAGAGATGATGCATGTTCTTACCATGTTTTTGCAAAAAGCAACTTATAATACTATACATCCTCTACTAAAAATGTCTGCCATCTGATAGCATCTGTTACTGCACAACACTTTCAGATCACACCTTTCTCCAAGAGAAAGCTCCACTTCTTCAACCTCTCTGTGTTATTAGGGTCTCCTAAAAGAAACATCCAAGGTCACCTTTGTTCCGCCTTCTTAATAGTTGAGCTACGATGGAATTCTTGTAATTTGTAGCAACAGATAAATTTGGGAAATCTTCTTTCAGAGTTATGTTTTTTTACTTCTTACCCTTTGCTACCAACAATCCCGTGAAGCATTTTAATGTCATTTTCTCCTTCATGATCCCTTTCCACGCATTTGTCCTATGTTTAAACATTTCCTTAAGAACCATCCATAAATCCGTCAATTTTTTGTTTGATTACAACCATACTTCATATGTACACTATGATATTCATGTCTTTCAAAATCTCACAAATGCAATTCAGTTAGGGATTGGACTGCCTTTATCGATTTTGAACTTCTGGCAGTTAGAGCCCATATAGTTGTTTCTTCACATGCAAATCTGCACAGCCATGTTTCCATCAATGCTCAGGTATAAATTTCCAGCGTAAGAATACTCAACACGCCACTCTAGTTGGAGCTGTAACCCTGTCCCCCAATTATGAAACTGTCAAAAGAATCTACAAGACCTTGTTAGCTTTAAAAAAGGAAAGAATTACAAGAAAATACACTTGACATCACACCATAATAAAAAATGGCCAATGTTTTTAAGTTTTACCCTACCTAGCACATATTGTGCATATTTTGAAAGTACTAACAAATTCAAAATTTATGGAGTTAAATTTGTATTCTCACAAACATTGCATTCACTCTCTTGTCTTCTCACATCTTCTACATATGCTTCAAGGGGCTGGATATTTTCTGCTTCTCCCCCTGTGTGACGTGGTTGCAATGTAAGAAAATTGAAGAGTAGAAGTATACCATTGAAGGCTATTCAAAGCTTTGCTTTCGAAAATAGGATTTTTTGAGTTTGTTAGTTGTTTGGGTTGGGTGTTGTTCCAACTGATTGAAAATATCATAAGGAGTTCAAAATTTTAATTTGAAGTGATTTTGAGTAGATTTGAGCAAGATTTGAGTTAAATTTTAGAAAAAACGCAAGGAAGAAGACGCAGTCAGTTTTTTGTATTATTATGTATAATCTTGTATAATAATGGATATTTTATACACATCTTATACACTATTATACACTTTTATACTCCTTTATACAAGCGTCTGTAGACGAACTTCTTCCACGGTTTTCAGTTGCAATTCTTGTTCAAAACCAGTCCAAATCTCCATTAAATGACTTCAAATTTTATATACAACCTCCTTATACTATTTCTAACAATTCTAAATAATACTCGCTCCAAATTTCTCACAAAATCAAATTCGGAATCTAAACCCACATATTTATGCTTGTTAAAAATCTAATTTTCACCATTTAAATGGATTTGGTTTGTTGAACTAATATTTGAGTTATATTTGCTGATTCGAAAATTAACTTAAAAGCTTGAGCAATCTTTTAAAAAAACTAAATAGTAATTTTGAGAATTTATTGGAGTTGGATGTTGAATCTTAGCCTATTATTTTGGGCTAATTAGTTGTAAATTGAAATATGGACTATAAAATTGAAAAGTAGGGATCCCGGTTGTTGATATGTGAAATTTTCCCTTAAAAAGGAGTTTTAAAAAATCCAAGTGAAGCGCAATAGTGGAAATTCTTGGTGAGAATTACAACCCCCCCCCCCCCCCCNAACAACAGTTACGGAGAATAAAATACTTCGATTTTTCTTTTACCCTGCATATCCTTTTTTTAAGAATGGTAACGTGTGTATTTTAAGAAAAACATTAAGGCAGTGCAAGCCATATACTTTTACTCTGCATATCTGTGGGTAATTTTGTTGCATTTTTTTTTTTTGAGAAGGTAACATTTGTTGCATATATATTAATCGTATCAAAACAGGTATGGTTAACCATAATTACAAGGGATTGTACAAGAAGATCCTTAAGTCCTTACAAAGATCCTAAAACATCAACAAAAGATTCTGGATCTTCCATGTACTCTTGCTTACACCAAAAATAAAAAAGAGTTAAACAATGCATTTTCATCCTCTGGATTGTACTATGTCTATCTTCAAAACATCTTTGGTTTCTCTCTTTCCAAACAATCCACCAAATGCAAGCTGGGATGATCTTCCATCTCTCTTTCTGATTAGGGGAGCTACCGAGTCTGTTCCAGCATTCTAGAATTTCTATAATGCTTCTTGGCATTACCCACATGATTCCTTTCAAGTTAATGAAAATCCTCCAAATTTGTTCTGTTATCTTGCAGTGCAAAAAAAGATGGTTGATTGTCTCTGCCTCTTCTCCACATAAGTAGCATCTGGAGCATAGGTGGAAGCCCCTTTTGATAAGATTATCCCGAGTTAAGACTGGTTTTCTGGCTAGCAACCACGTGAAGCAAGCAACTTTGTATGGAATTTTGACTTTCCAAATTAGTTTCCAAGGCCAACTTCCAATCTGATTATTAGAGGTGTTGTATTCCTTATAGGCAGACTTGACTGAAAGTTTCCCTTGCTTATACCTTTGCCAGAACATACAGTCAGGAGTGGATGTTCCTTTGAATTGATCCAAGGTGTTGTAGAATTCTGTTAGCCCGACGATCTCCCAGTCATTGAATAATCTTCTATAGCTAAGGTTCCATCCTTGGTTCGACCATACATCTCCCACAGTTGCTCTTTGTTGTTGGTTCAGGCTATAGATGTATGTCTGGGAAAGTCTGTTTCAAAGGACATTGGCCTAGCTATGTCTCATCCCAAAAAGAAGTTTTCATTCCATTGCCCACCTTGAATCTA